>JAPMNP010655918.1:0-17561 GCA_029874935.1 Atherina boyeri | reverse complement strand
TTAGGAACCTTGAGTGCTGCAGAGATTCTTTTGTAACATTGGCCAGATCTGTACCTTGCCACAATTCTGTCTCTGAGCTCCTCGGGCAGTTTCTTTGACCTCATAATTCTCATTTGATCTGACATACACTGTGAGCTGTAAGGTCTTATATAGACAGGTGTGTGCCTTTTTTACTCAAGTCCAATCAGTTGTATTGGACTCCAATGAAGGATCAGAATCATCTCAAGGAGGATCAGAAGAAATGGACAGCATACGGGTTAAATTGTATGAGTGTCACTGCAAAGGGTCTGAATACTTTCTGTACCCATGGTATAAAGTCCCATGCTGATGGTGTTTACTAGAGAAAACACCATATCAGGAGGTCAAATATCTCTGTTTCTGTGAAACATGACTACAACATGACACAGATCTGGTGAAGGACACTAGAGCATTTTTAGAGTACTTAAACTGCCTAAAAGTACAGAAGCGTCCATTATTCCTTAGTGGAGGACAATTGGGACCACAGATGGACTTCCTACATCTTGTCGCCAAACTAAATGATGAAATATGAAAAAAACAGCAATTGTTCACAATGTTTCATTATTGTAAACATTACTTGGTAAACTGATTATTTTGAATGATCTTTTATGAATACATTTGATTTTATTTAAATCGGCCCAAGAATGCCTGCTTGGAATTTGTCAGAAAACAGATCAGAACAAGCAAGATCCTCTGATCTAACAAAAAAAAAGACTGAACTGTTTGACCACATTTCCTAAAACATTTCAACCAGACAACAACCTGAAACCACCACGAAAAGACTGAGGTGGTTTCAGGAAAACTTTGTGCAAGTCTTGGGAGTGACCGAGCCAGACTCCAGATTTGAGTCACTACATAGACCTAAAAATGATGCACTGACTCCTTCCATCCAATCTGGTTAAGCCTGAACAAATTTGTTAGGCAGTAGGGAGAAGCTTAATGGGGAAGTCAAGCTTGTAGGATTGTTGTTGCCAAAGTTGCTTTAGCCAAGTATTAAGTGAAGCATCTATTTATGATAACTGAATATAAGATTCACACAACTTTAGTGTTTCGATTGAAGAGAAAAAAGTAAATAAATATATTTTAGAAGAATCAAGAAAGGTAAGGTTAACATGAAACCTATAACTTAAGCTGCAAAGGACTTTAAAATGTGTGCTCTGTCTACCCAATCAGACTTGCAAACCAGTCACATCAGAGCTGCAAAGCCAGGTGCTTGGACACAATCATGACCGACTCAAAGTTCAGTGTTTAATCCAAGGATACTTCAAGAAAACTATGCTGCACTATAAAATGTAAAATAAAATAAAAACTTGAATATACATCATATCTTGAGCCATTGCCCAGTTCACAAGTTTAAAAATCAGTGTGCTGCCAAACATTATTATAAATCACGAGTAGTCACTGAATACCAAAACTAAGGAACAGGTTGTATTGTTTTATGTACCTCAACTCAAGTTGTGATTTTCTGACAATTTCATGTAACACATGTAATTGGGTTCATACCTGCGCTGTAGCAAACTCCCTTGTATTTAACAATGTTTTCATGATGAAGGGATTTGAGGATCTCAATTTCCCGCTCAAAATCCCGGAGATGCTCAGCCGTACTGTGCTGCAGTTTCTTCACAGCCACCACCTCTCCTGTGCTGTCCTGCAAGGGGTCATACCTGCACATCTCCACGCTGCCAAAGTTTCCCTGAAGTGGGAGAACATTTCAAAACAGACACAGGCTTTGAGCAACATTGTTTTCTTTTTTCTCTTTTTCTTTTAACGCTCATAAACACTACATATGATAATGAGTACATGATGGTGCTTTCCCATAAACTTGAATGAGATCAATGAGTTCTTCAGGCATAATTATATTTTATGTCAAATTGTGCAAACTGTACAAAGTTTATCTGAAAATATTATGAGAATATCTGTTGTGTCAAAGGAAACTGATGATTAATCATGGAAATATGTTTCTCACTGTTCATCGTAATTTATCTGAAATTGTATTTCCATAAACCATTTATCAGAATAACGCAGAGGCAAGGAGGAGGGATGAAGTTTAAGGGAATTTTTGAGTCATTTTACTTGTTGATCTCATCCAGAAAATGTCTCAATAATGTAATAAATGTTTATAATGTATCAGATTATGAGGGAAATAAATTATTGGAAAGATTATATCTGAATATTTTGTTTAAATGTTTGACAGATAAAAAGTTTGTCTCAGTCCATCTTACTTTTCCCAACTGCTTGAGGAAGATGAGGTGCCGCTCCTCAAAATGGGCAGGCTCTTGGCTCTCAGAAGCCCACGGGAAGCCAAAGCCTCGCGTCCTGTTGGGCACCATGTCACTCTCCACCAGAAGCTCATAGTCTACAACATCATGATGTGAAAAAATGAAATAAAATCCTCAATGTGTCGGCCCGGTGTATAATATATTTGCATAAACAGCTAACTGACAGGTTGCATAGTTCTCTTTGTGTTTCTACCTGGAGTGAAAAGACTGTTGAGATCTCTGATAACTGCTCTGAAGGACGGTCGGTGTGAAGGCTCATAATCCATACAGCTGTTTATCAGATTGGCTAGCTCTGTCCACTTGGGAGCCGGCAGCTGGTGTTTGTCCTCATAGAAGAGGTTCTTCTGCACGTTTAAAGAACAACTATTACAACCTGCGTGCTTTTAACTTGGGTTGTTAAATAATAAAATGCTACAGGCAAAAAAGACAAAGTTTGCATACATCAAATAAACAGTTTAGTTCTTTTCATCAAATTTGTACTGTTCTTTTGTCCAGTAAAAAAAGGTCTCAGCCAGTTTGGTTAGCTACAAATGTAAAGCTCATTAATTAACAATTGATATCCGTTTCTTTAATTAATTTAGACTACTATCCACACTGTAACAAATTGCAAAGTTCATTCAAAAAAGTCTCAATAATTAAACCTTTATATCATCATTCCAGTAAGATTAGTCTGTGTTTTCTTGATTTTGTGTGACCTTTGAGCAGTCGAAGGTGCTGAGTGGTTTGTCTCCCCCACTGCAGATCTCCCAAAGAGTGGTCCCAAAGCCCCACTTATCTGTGGCTAAACTCAGATTTCGGGGGTTTTCAATGCACTCGGGAGGTACCCACGGGATGCGCTCCACCAGAACTAGAGGGCAGAAACAGCAAAAGAGTTAAAGGAGCAGACAGAAATATAACTCGGAAAAGGAAAGCAAAGTGTGATGATGTAGCCAACAGAGAATCACACCAGGACAAAATCACACTGGTGAATTTTATTTCCACATGGAATCACACAGTTGTGACGCACAAGCCTTCAGGAAGATACGTGAAGCTGTGTTTCTCACCTTCTCTGGGCAGCACAGTGATGCTGATACCAGGGTCACTGAGCTTGATGAAAGGCAGACTGCCTGTCTTCCGATCCTCCTCTCTGATCAGGAGGACGTTCTTGGCACAAACATTTCCATGAATGAGGTTTTTATCTTCCTGTATGGTGATATAAAAGATCATATAGATTTAAATGGTGCAAGGAAATCCTAAATGTGTTCCAAGCTGTGAGCATACTGTCTTAGAGTCAACTAGTTATATCCTTAGATTAGGGGGATTTTTTCCTTTTTGAAATACAGTATGTGTCTGAAAACTAAAAATTGAGCAAGTCTTACCAGGTAATGCATCGCCCAGGCTAGCTGCTTGGCCACCTCTAGCTTCCAGGTAATGTTCACGCAAGTTTTCTTCTTCTTCAGGTAAATGTCCAGAGACCCAAATTTACCATGTTCCTGCACCATCATGTCTGAGACGGGAATGTAAAAGAAACAGTTGATTTTATTTAAATCCTGTTTCTTTTTATTTAACTTCTATCCATACAGGAACTTTTTTTTTAATGAATTGCTTTAATCAGCCTGTCCTTAGTTCCTCAGATTTCCTGTGATTTCTTCAGTGGTAGACAGCAATTTGAGAAACATTCTTCACCCATTAACTCATTAAGCCTTTTTCCCCCCATCAATTCGACTCAGTGCATGCTGTCCATAAACGCAAATTTTACTTTAGATTCTAGGGAACTAATAAGTCTGCTAATGCAATGCACACTGTATAAGAAAAGTTCTGGAACCCTTAAAAGTTCCACATTTTCAAGATTCATCATAAAATATATTTCAACATGAATGTCTCCATCAGTCAACACACAAATAGAGAGGGGATGATGAGGGGAAAGATACGAGAAAGTATCTGTTGCATTCTGGAGGGATGTTTTTCTGCGAGAGAGACTCGGAGAAAACTCAGGACAGATGGAGCAGAGTATGAAACGTTGGGGAGAGAAACTTTTTTCTAGAATGCTCAGATTGTAAGACTGGGGTAAAGATTTGAAGAGATGGGACCTAAGCCCATATCTACAGAGGCTATAAATAGCTGTGCCATCAGAATTCCTTATCTAATCTGGGTGGATTCGATTCTCCAATTCTCTGGGATCATTCCCAAGAAGACATGAGGCTGCTGCTTTAACTAAGTACTGAGTGAAGAATCTGAGTACATCCTTGCTCTGAAACTAAGATTGGAGTGTGCAGATTGATGAGAAAGTTGCAAGAATACATCTCTGAAAATGAGTGTCAAACATAAACTATGGAAAATTTGAAAAGAAAATGACCAGCATGACCTGTAAAAGACTTAAAAGTCAGTACATTGGTGCTTGATTTCTTTTTTTTTTTTTCAAAATCGATCTTTTGTAATCTATTTTTTCTGCTCTGACAATTGTTGCCTTGAATCCAGAGAGGGATGTGTGCCGTTACAGGTAGACTAAGGATAAAGACTGCACTGGCCCCCAGTGGCTGGTTGATCCATGAAGTTTAATCTGGTCAAAGTGGGACAGGGTCAGCAAATCAGAAAGTTTATGTCTCTCTCTCTCTCTTTTTGGTTGCCTTAGCTGACTACAGGAATGCAATTCTAAGCTGTTGTTGTTTCTTTTTTTAATACCAATGGTTTGTATAACCACAGTCTGTTTTTCAGTAAACTTCACCGGTTTGTGTGGTACACTTACTCTCATCGCCGCAAACACACACGCCATAGTTGAGGAGCAAGTGCTTATGGGAGAGCTGGCTCATCATACTGGCTGCCTCAAAGAATGACTGAGGAAGAAAATGTTAAAAAAGATTATTTCAATTTGAAATCATTATCCTAATAAAGTGTATGCTATTCATTTGTTTTTTTCTTTTTCTTTTCGACCCACTTTCTCTCTGGTTCATTCATTCAGCCAACAAGCAAACCTCTGAGTAATTGCGATGAGCCTTGTCCAGAATCTTGATGACAACGTCGATCTGGTGCATCTCTCCATAATCTCCCAGCTCCTTCCTCACACCGCAAAATATCTTGGTAAACGTTCCTTGGCCCAGACTTTCATTCTGAAACAATTTTATTTTCAATAAACTAAGAGAACAAGGCAGGGAGATTTTTTTCTGATTTTAAACTACTCACCAATAATAAAATAAAAAACAACCCTGAGATCTTAAAGAGTCCTAAACAGACGGTTAGGCCGTTTTCCTATCAGACCTGTTATACAAAACTTCAAAATCATGACGTGACTAAATGTATTCCAAGATGGAAATTAGCAAGTCCCAGAAGTGGTGAATGTAAGGCTCATCCATTGTCACATGAACATGCACAGCACACAACTTACTCTAAGAGGGACTTCAATTGATGCTGAGCAACAGCAGGTGGAGTCTTTAAGAGGCTCAAAGTATCCCTGCTATCTGTAGCAAGTTCGGTCACCTTGCAGGAATCCTCCTTCTCTGCAAAAATGTTTTGTGTGCTGACTCATACTGATAAGGTTAAAATAAACTAGGCTACTTTGTCTAGAAACAAGTCTGAACTTTTCCAATTATTTTGGCTGCACAATTACAGCTCTGTAACAATAAAGAAAAAAAAGGCCCTGACAAATCAAATACTTAGTTTATGTCCAGAGTTACTCCTCTTTAAAGCTAGAGCTTCTTTTGAATACTTCATATTTGCAGAAACAAAATAAAACATCTAGAAAAAACAAGTGACAACACATTTCCCACATCATCAAATGCAATGACACAGAATACAGACACCAAATAAATGCATGTTTGTGTTACAACAGGAAAAACTAAAGCGAGATGTCATTTAAGTTTTGTCTTACGAAAATCAGGTCCTCCTTGCGTATCTTGTGGAAAACCATCTGGCTGATGTGTTTATGAAGCGAGGAAGACAGAGGGATTTCTGCTCCTTGATTATTTCTGCACACCAGAAGGTTGGATTTGTCTGAAAAGAGGTGAAGATGAACAGTGCTTAGACAATCAGTGTTATTTTAATGTTGCAGAAATAAATTATTACAACCTCTATAGCGGGTGCATCTAAAAAAGCAACAGAAATCTTAACTTCAACATTAATAATCTTGGGAAGTAGTAATGAAAATATTTAAAAAAGGACCAACAAACTGCATCTCTAAGGTTCATGATGTTGTCTATTTGATATGTTTCCTGCCACAAAAAATTATGTGGTCTGCAGCTTGCACAATCTGAATTTTGAATATCAGTTTTCACACACACAAATCACTGTCTGATATTTGTAACAACATGAACAACTCTACCTAAAATTGTATAATAAATCAAGGTTAAAATAGGATTTCATCCATATCATAAATAAAGGATGCTGTAAACTTACTTTTAAAATTTTCCTTGCAGATAACTGCCATCAAGAGTAATAATTCCAATTTGTTGGGCTAAGTCATGTTAAAAAACTAATTACTGCTCTTCATGACATTGTGTAAATTTGAACTCTGACCTTTCAGGCAGGGTGGGCAACACCTGGTAAGCTGAAACGTGTACCCATCAGTGCGGAGTGCCTCCTTCTGGTAGCAATGCATAAGTTCCTTGAGTGAACCAAAGCTCCTCTTGGCACCACTCAGAATATACTCTCCTGATTCTGTCTTCACAATCTGACAGTGCTTATAGTCCACCATAGCTTCATACTGAAAGTCAAGCACAGACACAAACAACATTTTGATCATTACTGTTAATATTACTGTTAATAAAGTCAATGTAAGTGTAGGTAAAATATACAAGACACATGCAGTTTCTCTTGGTTATACTGGAGTGTTGTCCATATATCTAATCTTACTGCTCCCTCTTGTGGTTAAAAATATGTGGGGTTTTTTGTTTGTCTTTTAAATGGCCTGCATTATGGGAAATCAATGAACAAATACCTTTTGTTCTTCTGTATATATGCCACAGTTTCAAAACAGTGATGCAGAACTTACTGCAACTCTAAACGTCTTCCTTCCTCCTTCCCATAAGTGTTTTTTAACATTAGTCTTGAATGGGTGAGATAATCTTGTTTGCATGGTTTTTAATAGTCTGAGGAATTTCTTAGCAAGCTATTGAATCAGCTTAGTCACATTTATTAGCCACTTGTGAGAAACGCATCATTTCCCAACACTGATGAGGATCCAATAGGAACTTTTCTTACCCCCACCACAAAAGACATGAAGTATTTGTCATAGTCCCTGGGGCTGCAGCGAAGGATGTACAAGCCTTGGTAGTTACCAGAGCGACGTAGCTTACAGATTGTAAACTCCATCCTGTGATCAAAGACATATTGTGCTTTTGTCAGTATGAATCGTCTGTGGTTGTACATGCAAGGCAACATGTGTGCTGTGCTATACTTGCAACTGTAATACTCACGAAACAGGGCCATGGCAGTAGCTCTGAATGCACTCAAGTAGTCTTGGTGGGGCTACCTCTTTACACAGGTAATGATGAGGATCTGCAACTAGCCTGTAATATCCATCGACTAGTGATACAAATGAGAGGGCCTCTGAGAGCGAATGAAACTCCAACTCCTTGTGGTGCAAAGAGACAAAAAAAAAAAAAGAGACAAAAAAAAATCATTCTGTCATTGATTTTAATATTAAATCAATATAATAACAATGCAATTAGTCTTCTAAAATGCAATTTCCTTAGTAAGGCTATTATTTTTTGTGAATTGCCTTGTAAAAGAAGAGATGTTTATTATAAAAAGGTTAAACGCATCACGTTATAACATAATAGTTTATTGTAAAAAGGTGAAACGCATCATGTTATAACATAACAGCTTCTTGTATAAATGTGAAACTTATCACGTTATAACGTGATTGGGTTTTTTATAAAAACGTGAAAAGTATGCTGCGACAGACTGGTGTCCTGTCCGGGGTGTACTTTGCCTACTGCCTGCTAATTGCTGGGATAGGCTCCAGGCTCCAGTCAGTGTGCTTTATATTGTTTCGGCTCGTTCAAAAGACACATTCAGGCACCAATGCCACCAGCAAGCAGGGTGTAAACTTCTGTGCTCTTGAGTCGGACTCCATTATTGTTGTTTACCAAATCCACGTGCGGTTCGCGTTTTCGGAGGCGGACTAAATGGGGGGTGGGGCTTTGAAATGAGACGGGACTGTTGATGTTCTTTCTGAAATGCAACATCGGTGAGGGTTGCTTTAAACAGACAGAACTGTGTTGAAGACATGAACTCTGATGGTGCACAAGTTTGGCATTTTCTTCTTTCATGACATATAAATGCAATTCAATTTGAAGATTTTTGTTTATTGTATTTTAGCTTTACGAGTCTTAGGTTTTTGCGGCTCTTCACTATGTTTATCTGGTGGGACGGGTAGTAAAAATGGCTCTTGTTAGTAAACGTTGCAGACCCCTGACCTAAACCAAACCAAACCCAAAATAGTATTTAGTATATTAGTAAATTAGATTATTAATAATCTAACTCTAAAGTGATCAGCAGATCAGTGTGGTGTAGAGCTTTGATATTTTCAAACCTGGTTTCCAGGTTAGTGTCAATTCATTCTAATCTGTCAATTAGAATGAAGTTAGGAGGGTCAGTTTTTGAATTCTCCAGTGATGATAGGGCATGAACAGTATCATCATTAATAATAGTTATATTAGTATAGAAGTAGAATCAAGTACTATACCAGGATCTGGTTGTCCTGTCTGGTGAGGGAAACTATGCGACTCTCTACAGAGCCTTCCTTATTGCCTTGTTTGATGCTGATGTCAATCACCTCTGGGAAATCACAGTATGTCTGGAACTCCTGAAGAGAAAAAGTAAAACAAAGTACAGCAAAGTAGGTAACTTTTTTTTTCTCTTTGCATCTTGCTGACATGTGTAACGAAATACAGTCTCGTAGTAATAAAAACCTTTTCCTGGTTCTCACCTCCTCTGCTCCTTCTTCTGTTTTCCCTTTAGACCACTGGATTCCCCTGTTGCCCATGACAACGATGGTAACCTCTTGTGAGGAGAGGTCAACGACCTGGAAGTGCTCAGAGTATATAGAGGGCAGCAACATCTCAAGACTCATCAGGTATTTGAGTTTGAGGTTACAAATAGAGGCTTTGCATTCACCGAACTGCCGGATGAATCTTCTAAAGCGGTAACGGATTCTCTTCCGAGTCAATAGGTTGTATTCCTGGATGCGGCTTCGCATGCATCTTGGCAGGAAAGACTTGTAGCTAAAAAGGTAAAGAGGAGGTTGGGGTAGTTGTTGTTGTTGGTGGAGACAGAGGTAGGAAAAGAAGAGGGGGGGGGGATCAGTTCAGTGAACACATCCACTGCAGTCAGAAGGACCAGTCCATTTCATAAGAGTTAAAAAAATGGTCACAGTTGAATCAGATACAAATGATAAAAATGTCAAGAATAAAACACAGAAGATTAAATATATTTCAGATCCATTTTAAGAAGACAGACATCATAAAAATGTTATGTTCAGGATAAAGTCTATGGCAATGCTATGACATTGTCATAGATGAGCTGTAACAACTGCACACCAGCATAATAGACTGTAAGCAAATATATCCTTTTTTTAAAGGTAATAAAGGGTGCATCATTTACATATAACACAATCTAAGTGTATTGATTTTAACAAACAGGGGGAAAACAAGCAGCATAGCATGCAAATTATGTAAGGCGTACAGACATTGTATTTTTTTTCTTTGGCTGCTAGCTCATTGAGTTTTTGCAACAGTGATGAGACAGACGTCTTTGTAATCAGCAGTGTCTACTTTCACAAGACACCCCATTTGTGTGGTTTGCTTGAAGTGGAAAAGTTAGCAGCTCTAAAGTGGAAGAAAACTGTTCTTCTGTCCCATTCACATATCATTGCTTGGGGTTTGAACTGTGTTTTGTTTGGATACCAATCCTTGGTAGATTATTTTAGCTGAGTGTCTCCCCTGTCATGTTGTTATGCTACAGTTAGGACTGATGCTTCCTACTGTAGTGTGTGCAACAATCTTCTGTTCTGAATGTGTGCCATGCTGCTCCTCGTAAGATGGTGATCAAACAGCATATCCCTGATATGTCCATCCATTATCAAAGGCTTAGAGATTCTTCTTAATTTTATTTACAATGTTTTTTGTTCTTTCTTCTGAATTTTGTTTTTTAATGCTTCTTCTGCACCCCACTGTAATGCTTTAATGTTTTATGTAAAGCAATTTGAATTGTTTTGTAACATGAATTGTGCTATACAAATAAACTTGCCTTGCCTTACAAGCAGATTGCAAAAATGTATAGACACAGGGCTTTTTTTCTTCATTTTTGCTGGTATTTTCCATCCAAAGGTTTTGTTAAAAATCCCCAAACATTTGTCTTTGGTATCTTCAGAAGCATTCCATTTTAAGTCAGTTCAGTTCATAGTTCTAGTTTATGTAAAATGATGTGATTAATTTAGAGTCCTATTTGAATTTACATTTTTCTCTTCAATTATTTGAGAGCAAATCAATGTAAGGGTCCACTGCATGATTTGTTATCTTGAATTCATATAAAAATCATGTCCAGATCATTTAATGTTGTCTTGAGTGTAGAGTTTCTGAAACTGATAAACTCCACAAATTCCTCTTCTATGAGCATTCATCATGGACATAACCATAAAAATGTAGTTTAAACACAGTTCCAAGATTTTTCTTCAAGTCTCTCATGACCTTTCAGGCCCAATAGACAAACTCAACACCCTTTCTGCACTGACGTTAACCAGGATAATCAGGAATATATCTGACTCTTTCTTATATTTAAAAATAGCATTTTACATTACTTTAAACAATCACAAAACCTTGACATTTCAGTTGGTCAGTAACACTCGTGTTTTGGTGAAGGGGTGTACCCTACCTGGTATCATTGTAAATCTCAACTGGTGACTGATCACTCTCTTTGGCCAGCCTCATCATGTCCAACACAGCCATACCTAGATACTCCTCCTGAGCTTCATGGCTTACTGGAATATGAACCCCGCCATTCAGAAAGTCACTGCGCCACTGGAGAAGGTAGAATAAAATGAAAATGTGGAAAGATATTTAGTAGGAAAGAAGAATAAACACACAAGAATTCGTAGTAATAACAAAATGATAGAAGTTAAAATAATGAACTATCAAGAAGGGAAACCATTGAATGAGGCAACATAAATGTCAAAATCATCATCATAATGGTCATCATCACAAACACACAGTACATTTGTCAAAAGGATCAACACACTAGCAACAAACAAAGTGTCTGTGGGTATATGTGTTGACACAGACCCCATGGTTTTAATGTGATAGCGGAGATAAAAACAAAGTTGAGCTGAGATGTGTATAGATGTATATGGCTGTGTTTGTTTGAGGTTATCATGATCATGTGAGGGGAATAAGAAGTAGTGTTCAATATATATTTACTATGTGTACATGCATCAAAACAAACACAAACACACGGAAGCTTTCTCTACACTTGTTCCTCATTTGTGCTTCTTGAATACTCTTACTAACCCACTTCCTATTTTCTCATCTTTACACAACAATGTGCAAACATGGAAAACACAGACTGGCAGACAGTCAGAGAGGCTGATAATGATACATCTCCATTGAACAGCGTTTCTTATCATATTTTTACGAGTAAAGTCAAACTGAAAGAATTTCTTGGTTGTTTATGAACACAGCAATAGTCTTGGTGAGGGTCTGGAAATCATTCCAGGAGGTAAATGCAAATGATTTAAACAAACAGTGCACCTTTTTTTTCTCTTTTTTTCCTTTGTCTTTCTAGAAATAAACATTAAAAAAAAAGAATCCGTACAAAATAGCTGGACCTTTAGAAAGAAAAATTGCTTTTATTTTCAATGTGCAAAAGATTCCAACTAACCTGAGAAAATAAATATGCCATAACACAATCATCCATGACTGGACTTTCCATCTCTTTGGACAAGCCATAGCGATGAGCATAGGCTGAACTGCTGCTGTTATACCAGCCAGGAAAGTAGTACCTGGAGAAAGAAAAAAGGGGAGGAGTGGGGGGATTAAGAGCATGAATCTTATCAAAACTTGAGGAGTTGGAAGTGAAAACAAAGACTACATATGATCTCTTTCCTACCTGATTCTGAAATGCAGGTTCTCGTTGGCTGTATGGTGCAGCTTAAAGATGTGATTAGGAGGGAACCATGTCCGGTCGCTTTCCCTCATTAAGCCAAACAGGCTGCAGTGTACTGGACTTATCCCTGTGAAGAGAATAAAAAAAAGTGTCTTTTTCAAGTTAATGCCATCTATACATTCATATGTTTCTCCTCCACCCCACAGTGATGCTTTTAATGTGTAAGCACTTTAAAATTGCCTTATAATGAAATGTCTACAAATAAACTTGCCAATACAATAATACAATACAAACATTTTTACAGTGGTACCAAATGTAAACATTTCAAAGCTTTCTTCTCTATAAAAATCAAGAGATTGTAAAAAAAAAAGACTGAAAAAAAATATGATTGATTTTTGGTTTAATTGGAACAAATTACTAAGAATTCCTTAAATATGAACCCACTTGAATCATGTTAAATATCGTGTCATTTACAGTTGTATAATTGGAAGAAATGTTATTGTTAAAAACCTGAACGTAGTCTAAATAATTCTGTAGCAGCATTTGTGTTTAAAATTTTGATCAATGCTCTCTCGTGAGTTGTGGTTGTGCTGCAGTCTCAACTCATTGCCTGAGACACACAACTACACCATAGGAGGTGTGAACCCTCCACCACCTTCTACCTTCAAACCCCTCAGTAACAGCAAAAACCCTGAATACAGAGTATGTTTTCATATACCCTATGCTTAAGTATATCACAACTTTGACCAATGTTTCTACTCTTTATGTTCTTTGGTAAAGTTATCTGTTGGTGAAACTTTCTCAAATAATTTATCATCTTTTAATGATTTTCATCATATAGGATTATAATGATGCCAGTAATCCCAGTATGTCCAATTGCCAGCGTTAATCTAAATTAATAATATCAACCCTATTTGAGTGTTATGTTTTCCTCAAAATGCACAATCCATTAGTCTGTCATCAAACATTCAGCACCAACACAGAAAGGTGTTTTATCAATCGTGCTAAGTGGAATTAGCGGAGAGTAAATGTCATCGTACAGCAGGAAACACACAATTGTGAAGCAAGAGCAGGGGGACAGGAGTGCTGCCAAAGAGGAAGTGTGCTCAGCCACAACAGGGGAAGTAAAGTCAAAGTTCTAACAAGGCTGTTGTTCAAAAGTGGCCGACATTTTTTCATTTATCAAAATATAAAATAGTCAAAAGTAAATTACACTGCTGAGAGTAAAACATTCAGATTTAGGGTTGTATATGACATGTAACAAAACACAAAAAATACAAAAGACATACCTCTGATAATATGTTACATACATACATATCTATACCTCTCTCCAGACAGACAGACAGACATACATCTTATATAATATGTAAAAATTAAACTCCTTTTTAAGTCCAGTTATTTCAAATGTCATATAATGTGGCAATAACACATCCTGCACCATCTGTCTGGGTAAGCATACTTGATCACAATGAACTTTCATCCTAAAGCCAAACCACATAAAAAGGTGCCACACGTGTGATATAATTGTGGTTAAATCAGGAAGAAGTCAATAGGAGTAGCAGACAGACAAGTGGATGAGAGGGGAGTGTATATAGATGAAAACAATATAAAGTGTTACTAAGAATTAAATAAAATAAAGAAAAAAGACATTAGAATAAACAAAATGGAGGAAAAAATGGCGAGGGTGGGGCTATACAACTAGTACGTCAGACAGAGACAAAGAGGTGTGACAAAAACTATACAAAAGCTGACAACTTCCTAAATTAAATTTTTTTTATAGCAGGTAAAAAAAAACAGGTCCAAAGCTCGTTTCCACAGAACACAATGGGAATCTGGTTTTGCTATTATTTAATTGCTAAAATGTCAAACTCATTGTCTTTACCAAGAGACTCTAGCATGTAAACTTTATTTTCATCCCTTGCAAGGTACACAACACAAACAAAAGCAGAACTCCACAAATGTTGCAAGAACAATCGAACATGTGGCTTTAAAATGATAAAGTCTAACTTGTGAAATCTTTAAAGGTGTGTGAATATGACAAAACAAATTTAATACTGAACTCGGTTAATCAACAGCTTATTAAATTGTACTTAGTACTGCACTACTACTACATGGGAAATGATCAGACTATATTTCAGTCTTCCTTTGCATCTATCTTTGTTTTTCAATGCATGAAACAGATGCTTAGTTGTGTCAGCAATGAGTAAACAATACACAGCAAATGCTTGAAAACCATCCAACAAATAAATATCCGTGGCCGTAAATAGGAATCCTAAATTTAAGAGTGGCATGCCCACATTTTTTAGGAGTCACTTCTATTTTCGCCAGTTAGGACCCACTTTTAGCCTTAAGATCTGAGGACATTTTAGTGTTTGGGTTAATATGAACTGAAATTTATGTGTGACTAACCACAGGATTTCGCTGCTGTGATACACAGTTCCTCTGCTACATATTCTCCAGGTGGAAATGTGAGCTTGTCTTCTGAACATTTGGCCCCTCCTCGAATCTTTCCCAGGTGATACAGGTGGATACTTAAACAAGTGGCCTCCATCTCCTGCTTAGGATCTGAGTCTGGATCTGAGAGAAGATCACTCTGTACTGTTGTTGGATTGGAAGAAGGCGGATCCATGTCTGTCAGCAGAATGCAGGCCATGTGCTGCTTGCAAAAAACATCCACCTGTTAAGGAAAAATAAACAAGACAGACAAATAAACCAATATAAATACATAAATGAAAGACCATGAATAAGTATGGTCAGTGATTAATGCAGGGAAATCATTTTAATAATAATAATGCATCAGTTTTATATAGCGCTTTTCAAGGCAACCAAAGACACTTTACATAACTAAATGCACTATTCATTTAGTCACATTCATACTTGGTGATGGTAAGCTAGCTAGTACTAGCGTAGCCACAGCTGCACTGGGCAGAAGCGAGGCAGCCATTCTGTGCCATCGGCCCCTCTGACCACCACCGATCATTCATACATCATTCATACTCATTCACGCACCAGCCATGTTTTCACTGGTAGGCAAAGAGTGAAGTGTCTTGCCCAGAGACACGACGACAGATTGCTGGGAGCGGGGAGCAGCGCCTATCCTCCGATCATTGGCCGACCTCCTCTACCAACTGAGCTAAATGTCTCCCCCAATTTTGTCAGTGGAAGAATTAGTTTTGTTTTTTTTTACCTTGCCCTGTCGAGCAGAATGATGGTCTGTTTGTGCTAATTATGAAAGGTGTTATAGAAGATGTTTCTTTTAATAATTTTTGCAATATTCCATGAAATTGGGTTTACTGTCCCATAAAGTATGACTTATTAAAAGCTTTAAGAATATAAATATTATTGTACATTAGCGACTAGCCATCGATTTAATTGGTCTCAATTAAAAATTTAGTATTTGGGTGTTTTATTGACAAAAAACCCTGTACAGTTAAGTGATGCTAACTATACGGATAAATAAGGATATTTTTGAAGATCTGGACAGGTGGAGCTTGCTTCCCCTTGACCTTGGCAGCAGAATTCGGACAATAAAGATTAATGTCCTCCCCAGATTGTTATATTTATTCTCAGCACTTCCTGTATAGGTACAGGCAAAACAATTTAGGGAGTGGGATAGGCATTTTTCAAGGTTTCAAGGTAGAGCAATAAGAGACCCAGGGTTAGATATTCAACTCTGCAGCTGCCTGTAGATCGGGGAGGTATGGCTCTGCCTTGCGTCTTGAACTATTATCTAGCAGCTCAGATTAGGCCCCTTGTATGTGGGTGTAACCCAAATTATGAGGCTAAATGGAAAGACATGGAGTTATCTTTAATGGGTGTTTCTTTACAGTTCACTCTGGGCTGCCTGGACAAGCTTCCTGAAGTGTACCAGTTACAAAACATGTGTGTAAGCTTTTCTCTGAAAAAATGGGTAGAGGTGATCAGAAGATTTGAACTTTGCAAGGACATAGAAGTGTTGAGCTGGCCAGCGTACGGCCCAGGCTTCCTTCCAGCATTGCAAGACCATAAATTCTGAGTGTGGGCCAAACGTGGAATCATGGCTTTCTGTAGGATAATAAAAAACGGGGACCTGATAAGTTTTAATGTTTTGTGTCGGACCTATGAGGTGGGTAAAGAAGACTTCTACTGATATTTGCAAGTTCGGAGCTTCTTTATGCAGGAAATAAGAACCCCAGACTTGGATATACACTCAGGGATTATACAAATATTTTTACAGAGGCATACTCCTCTAAAAGTACAAAAGGAATCATAGGTAAAATGTATAAAGTTTTATGTCCAAGAGCAAAAGTTCAACAGACTATATCAGACAATGTTGGGAAAAAGAAGCCAACTTGAGAATCCCAGAAGAAATTTGGGTACAACTTTGTAAATATACCTCCTCTACTACAAATTCTTTATTGTTGAGAGATTACTGTTGGAAGAGTCGGATTCAATTTTTTTATTACTCCAAAACAGAAAGCCAAATTAAGCGGTTTACAGGTTTGGTGCCGGAGGGAATGTGGGGTGGTATCTGCAGATTAATGCCATGTCTTCTGGTCCTGCCCAAAGTTGAAGACCTTTTGCATGGAGGTCAGACAATTCATTTCTGAAATCCTGGATATAGATTTAGATTTTTCCTTTACCTGCCTGTATCTTGGAAGTGATCCTGAAGGACTAAATAAAAGTGAAAGATACCTTGTGAAGATATTTCTGGCTGCAAGTAAGAAGGCAGCTCAGTGCCAAGTGCTGGCTCCAAACAAAACCTCTTACCCTGAAACTAGTTATAAATATTATCAATCTAATTCACCACATGGAGACAATGACATTTACACTGCGACTTCAAAAAGAAAAAGGAGAGGAACTTTGGGATTGCCATTCCTTTGGGAAGCTGCACTCTCTCTTTTTACTTTGTGACTCTATCTTGACAAGAACGCGTTTACGGCTCATAAATGTTTACTTGTTGCTGGTTTTTTGCCAACAAACAGAGCCAATGCGTCATGTAGGGATGAGGGAAACATAAACAATTGGACATTTCACCGGACAGCAAATGCTGCATGTTGTTTTTTCACATTGCCTGTGGGGGTAGTTGTACAGGTGACAACCAATCAGGACTCAGTCTAAATTTAGGTGATGCGTGAAATAACCATTGACTGTATAATATAGATGGACGAAGCCTCCGCCTCGTTTGCTATTAGAAGACTTGAGGCCAAA
>JAPMNP010655909.1:0-11909 GCA_029874935.1 Atherina boyeri | reverse complement strand
ACGGCACTCGATGACTCGATGACTAAGTAGGTGACTTAGAAGGCAGCAGTTTTAGGGTTTTGGAACGCACCCTAGGAGACATGGCTATATGTTCTCAGAACAAATATCAGTCTTCAAATAATCACCCGGCAGTACAAAGAAATACTGGAACATACTGTAAAATTACCTGGACAAGCAACAGAATGGTGATGTTTTTGAATAAACTTTCATCTGCCACGGTGTGGTCAAGGTTTGACCATAATTTGGCTGCAGACATCAGTGGCATAACAGACTCATCTTCTTCAAACAGAACATCTGGAAAAATGCAGGTTAGATATTCATTACTGTGTGTAGATATCCTCTCTGTTTTTCATTTTTATGTACACAGTATTAAATGTAAAACTGGAATAGGTTTCATAATTAGACTTTTTAGAGATTGGCTAAAAACATGCACAAAAGACAAAATCTGAATAACATCTGGCTTTACAATGTCAATACAAATTGTGGCAGGCGAATTTTAGAAATATATGCTAAAAGTGAAACAGCAAGCAAATCCTAACATTCCTCTTTCAAACAAACAGGTCAAACAATAATGTGACACAGGTATGTAAAAACTGTAGATCCATGGCGATGTAAAAGGGGAGAGTTTCACTTTTCCATCCACAGCAACTTACCCAGCTCTTTTCCATGTATGACTCTTGCAAGGAAGGCACATATCAAAGTTTTCTCGTTGTGTAGTTTCCCTTGAAGTGAAGAACTCTGAGATATGGCTAAGAGATAGCAAAAATGATCATGTTGATTATAGTTCGGACACTAACATTCTATCTGGCAGTCTACAAGTTACACAAAAACATAAAATCTAAATTTAAACAACATAGCAGGATTTCCCCTCATGACTGATGATTTCAAAGTGCATATTGTCATCTAGTGAGGCCTTTGACTTTTGTAGAGATTCACATGGTGTAGTTTTAATGTGTGGGGAACGTCCCTTCTTCCTCACAAGTAGATTTTTTTCTAACCCAGCACTGAGGTCAGTGTAATATGCCCATATAGTGACCTTTCGGAATCTATCAATTGACTTAAGACAGTTAAGACTTAAAAAAACAAAAACAAACCTTTAACCTTTTCTTTTTAAACACTTGGTTCTCCGTTAATTTAAACTTTAAATTAGGCTACTATTACCCTACATGAAGTGATACAGTACTGCTACCAGTTCAAACAAGTTTCCAGTTCCTGTACATAGGCTAATCCTAGCTAGAATAATTAGATTGACAAGGACTAAATCCAGCTGGAGAATAGATTAAATTTCCATTAAAAACAAAAAAAGTGGTGCCATTGGCAAAAGAAAGATCCAAGGAATTACTTTGGTGTCTTTGTTTTGCAATCAAACAAAAAGGTGTGTACTAAAGATCTTGTCCTTGTAACAAAAACACCATGCTCTGTTTTTTCCTGACATACATTTAATCATTTCCAATCAAATCTTTTTCTTGTACTATAATGACCAAATAAATTATTTCACACATCTCTGAAGTGCTCTTTATTTAGTCAACACGCATCACCTCCAAACAGCCCGAGCTAGATTTGACCTGAGACTGGGACAGAGTTGAGGGGAAGATGATCCGCTACAAGGTGTAGTTAAACTACTAGACAGTTTCCAACAGACTTCAGTTTGTACGGAAAGTCAAAAACTCACAAAAGAATCTTTCTAACCCCAGTCTCAATCTGAGTCAACTATCACAAGGTAACCTATTAAAATTCTATTCTGGAATTCTGTGATCAATATGTTCATAGCTTTTGGATTTCAAATGTACAAAATACATTTATTTCACTCAGGTTGTTTGTTTTTAAACAAGGCTATATTTAATCGACTTTTAGGTCACGAAGAAATAAAAACGTCATATTAGGACAAAAAACCCCGAACCTACACATTCCATACAACTTTAAATAATAAAAAAAAAAGACCTCGTGTAATCTTTGAACGCCCCTGTGATATCTGTAAAGCTAGTAGAACTGCTCACCTTCAAAAGCTTTCATCGTTTCATTGAATTCATCGAGTTTTCCTTCTTTAAAACGCCGACACATACTCACAAACAGAAAGTCTAACATCCATCCTGTTGCGACGGTGGTTACGTTAGCAAAACTGACAGTTTCATTGTTATTATCTGCCTCTGAAGAGGATTCATAATCATTTTCATCGTCCATCATTGTTTGTGTTGTTTCCGAACGACGATTTTATCAACTTTTTTTTTGTTATTTCCCCGCGCTTTTGCTTTTCTGACTTTTTTAGTTTTGCTGACTGTCTCCAGCGCCCTCTAGTGGTTCGGAGGAGTTCTCTAACTTTCCTGGGCAAGGTGATGTGCAGAAAAAAAACAAAAACAAACAAAAAACATTATGTTTTGTCCTGTTAGTTCTTGAAATTGCTCAATTGTAAAAATTTAAAAATATTTGACAATTAAGGAATTTGAGAGGGAATAGTTGCCAAGAAAGCACAGAAATGGAAGGGAACATTTAATTGTATTCTCAGTGTTTTATATTTACTGTACGTTGACCCAATGTTTACAGTTTCTGTTTTTTGAATTGTGACAATGATATAATTTATCGTAAAGTATCATTTTTGAAAATCAAGTTGGAAGAACAGGATTTTTCTTTTCTTGTTTTAGGTAAATTTACACAATTGTTCAAAACCACTGGTTGAATAATATTGGCAAGTTGCAACAGCTAAAATGATCACATGCTGTTGCATTGCTTTGCATTACTTAAATTTACAATTAATCAAACTATATATAATTTTTGTATCAAATTTGATCAGATTCTGTTGTGTCAATCCTTCATCAAACAATCGCTGAGAAATAAATCCACCAAGCTCTAGTTGTCTTTTGCATCTTTATGGTGCTGCAGCAACAAAACAGTTCAACAGAGGGCCAGTTGTATACCCCTCATTCTTCTTCCAAGTTTGTTTGTACTTTGCTCAGGCTCTATGCCTGCAACCCTGAGCATGTGGATTGTGTATGCATGAAAAAAGCTAAAAATAGTCTAAGATTAATATTCACCTCAATAAAACTGCCCCTGGTATAAGACTAGCCTGAACTAACCTTTACCTGGTGTCAGACTGTGTTCTGCAGAATCTTCACAAACACAGGATATGACTGCTATCTGTCTGGCACTTCTCTCAAATGAAACTTAACCTAAAAACATTAACCTTAACCTAATGAAACTTAAACCATTGCAATATAACATTGAATATATATGAAGATAATTGTATATAAAAAAGGATCAACATGCAATTTCCCCTAACAAGTAGTTGACCATTTTTGCATTATAGATAAACTTAACTGTCATTAAATTGCCTCAGACTGAATATACTGTAACTAAACTGTCATATTTGCCAAAATGAGGCCACATTTTATGAAACTCATTTGACTCATGTGCAAATTTAGAATATTTCAACTAAGCAAACTTAATAACTTCCTAACATTTTAAAACAAATATGTGGCTTCACACAATGTTTTAAGACAGTGTACTTTACAAGGCTTAGTCTTATTCAAGTTACATATTTTGTTTTGGACATTATAAAAAGCTCCATCACAACATTATGTAGTGAAAATTGTTACGTAATAAATACTGTCACTGACAAACCATGGGAAGCAATAACTGCAGTGACAACATGGTACATTACTATGATGCATGTATTATTTGAGTGCTCTTCCAAAGACCAAACATGCTTTAGGCTCTGCTGCTGACATGTATACAAAGTGTCAATGTGTGGAAGTAGCAGGCAAATTATTTATAGAGAGAGAACAACATAACTGGTGCAAGTACAAAAAGATTTCATGAATTTGTGTCCATGTATCTCATTACAATGATGCTTAATAAGCAGCAAACTGCAAAATGTAAATGTGTGGCCAATAAACATCAGTTCATATGTAAAGTAGAAAACACCAGACACACACACACACGTCTCTTATATACACATTTATTTGTAATTCTGCATAATGCTAATAGATGTAATGGGGAACAATGCTCTACAGAAATGTTGACATACGTGTACCATAATAAAGTGTTTCTGTGGTCACACAATTGCTCGGACTACTACATGCATACAAAGATGTTGCTTTGTACAGAAACAGTCTGTAGCTCAGAATGTGTTTAATAATAACATTGTTTCAAAGCTGAGCAGAGGAAAAGAAATCATGAAACAAACTTAAGAGGCAGAATATACACACATAAGAACAAATAATGTTGCTTTATGCATATTAGGGAGAGAGGTTCGGTAAGCACGGACAAATGAGCGACACGGACAATATACATTCTCTCAGAGAAAATAAATACACAACATTTTCACTCTGTACAGTATCCCAGATGAATATGCCACCGTGAGACAGTAAGACAGAGCACGGTCCTTTTGCTGTCAGCTTGCAGAATTCATTTCCACACGAAACTTCATCCCAACGGGATAGAACTGATCAATCCAGCTCCCTTGTTTCTACCCTATCTGTCAAAATGAAAGATTACTCAAAGCTAACACGGTGACATGACTACTACAAACAAGGGATGAAGGAAAAAACTGAACGTTAAGGTATAGAAAAAAAACTTTAACAAGAGAGTCATCATCATGTAACCTCCCTTTGTAAAGAAGACAAAAAAGAAAAAAAATCTAAACAACCACAACCAACCTTGACCCCGTATTTCACATCGGAGAGTACCAAAGAGTTTCTGATGAGGAATCGGGAGTTTCACAAAGATAACTCCATGAGGTTTCACGTGAATCTCTGAATACTGAATCAGATTATGCTACTTTGGGCATACATTATGTACACAGAAAGAAGAAAACATGGACCAGAACTGATCACTGATGCAATGTAACCATTAGGGAGGACACAGTTCTTTTTTATTTTATTTTTATCCTTGCCATGATGGATCACTGTTCCTGAGTACACGCCATGGGTTAATAGCCTCTGGAGTGCTGGTGTGGAGCACTAGGCAGTGTAATCAGACGAATCAGCTCTGGGACAGTAAGGACCTCTCCCTGCTAAACTGTCAAACGCCTTTCCCTTTGTTTGTACTCTTTCCTGCCTCGCTGAAGACTGATGGGGGGTGGATACTGAATGTTGAACACAGATTTCCAGGAGCCAAGACATCAATGTGAATTTGACAACACCTTTCAAAAAGTACAGAAGCAGCCAGTTGACGTTAGCTGTTAAAGAAAAAAACAGATAATCTATCCAATGAGAACATCAGAGAGTTATAGAAAACCTGAGAACTCAATAACATTACTTGTATCTATTACATAAAGACCTGATTTTTCCTATAAAATTAGAATTTTCTGTACAGTGCTATATGAACAAAGCAAAATGACTTGCTACCTTCTCATAAACAGCAGTGTTATGAAAAGGCACACATCATTTCAACCACCATATGGCAGCAAATTGTGGTCGTGCTCCATTTTGGTTTAGAAAAAATAGAATCATTCTGTGTTAATTCACAAAAAACATAAAATCCTTTGTTTGTGGCCATTGAAATTAGATAAAGTTAATAGATTCCATAGGCATTTGCTAGATTTTATGTAAATCCAACAGTATATAAAAGGCCCTGGTGGTCAATTTGGATCCCTATTTCCACATATAATCAAATTTGAGGTCCATTCAAACCTGGCATGAAGGTGCTTGACAGCATTTTGCCAGCCTTATAATAAGAAAAAAGCAAAAATCAAATTCTCATTTGCATTGTTTGTGAGATTCTGGTAGTTGTAATACTGTTTAACCTCATATTAAAGATATAACATCTGAAAAATACAAGTAATTTCTGCCTGTACACTTACAAATTCCCATAGACATAAAATAAAGTGCCACAATTCTTGGCCTGCATAGATTGCAGTATGCGGTATTGCACATTCCACATCTCTCTGTGAAAAAAAAAAACAACAACCCAAAAACAAACAAAAAGACATGATAATAAAATGAAAAAAACAAACAAAAGAAAACAAACACAAACATTTCACCCACATCCTTCCTGTCTTTGCGTTGTGTGGCTTTCACAAACGCTTTCCAAGCACACTCTGACAAGCGCCAGTCAGCGGACAAATATTCCAGCGATAAATTGGAATCAAAGGCAACATACAACAGGTATTTTCAGTCAGTGTAAAATGAAAACAAGAGAGGATAAAAGACACAAAAAGAAAAATCCTTTGGGTTTAAGTTTGACTGAAAATAGTTTTGTTCACAAGGAAACACAATAAATTATAGTGGAAGACACCACAGATACATGAAAAGAAACAAAAGATGCCCTAAAGTTCTCAGCAGGATCGGGTCACGCTGCAGTAGTATGGAAGAAATCACATCAGGGCGCAGAGGGAAAAGACAACAAACACGATGCAAGTAAACAAACCTTAATTAACAAACATAACTGTCATAATACATGATATTACTGTATATGTCATGATGCAGCTGAGATAGATGAAAGCTTGTAAGTGTGCTTGTTTTGGTCCATTGATATCTGGTGGAATATTGTCATCATATGTGGTAGTCTATCCCATTTAAATAGCCAGAGAGGATACTAATAGTAAAGCTTACATCTGACCAGCTGTACTGTGTTGAATTAACATTTTGTGGAATCTCTTACCTACTTTAATTCTTCTACAGCCAATCTAAACCTACATATTTCATATTTTATTCTTAACGCTACTTCTAGATGTATATATCTGATGACAGAGATTAAATACTGTTCTTTCATGTGATCTGGATGGAATCAAACAGCTGAAAAAGGATCTTAAACCTGGTCCTAACTTATAAAATTGCATGATAAACATTGTCAACAGCTGTGGTATCTGAGAGTTCCTGTTTTCATTGATTACATCCATCATTTGGTTTAGAGGAAGAGAGGTGTTTTTCATTTAGGAGATTATCAGGTGCTAAAACTGGAGGTTCAACAGCTGCTATGAAATCCCTAAGCAATAATGTAAGTGTTACAATTTCATACACCATTTTACACAAGAAAGAAAAAGAAAAAGAAAAAAAAACATTACAGGGTCGTCATGGGAACGCTTTGCATTTCCACAAAAGGTAATGATATGTTTTTTTTTTATAGATCGCTACGATGCAAAACCCCATTTGAGGGCTGTTGATTCAACCCCCCCCCCAAACAAATTTTTNCCCCCCCCCCCAAACAAATTTTTTCTTTCACATTGAAACTATTTGTACCGTCAGTCTTCCTTTGCCATCCTGTGCATTGTCATTGCCTTACGTGTCCTAGTATTTACAGTGGAGCGCTTTCAGCAAACTAAGCACCGTAAAATATCTGTCTTGGTTTTTTAAATGCATGCTTTTTACAGATAAGTCCCTCTATGCATTTCCTCCTCCTGCTAGAGAAGGAGACTGTCAATATGTACATAGGGAGAACCTGTGTCTACATTTGTCGATGAATTCCCCGCATTTCCAGAGCCTCCTCTTCCTCTTTGAGCCCATTGTTTGCTCCATAGTCATTCTAAAATCTGCACAAAGCACTGCAGTTTCTTTTTCAGCAATACACAACGACACAAGTAAAAGAGACTTGTCATGCCATGCAAGAATATCTTTCAACTACAACTGCACCCTTGACTGTTCGTCCTGCACTCCCACCCACCAGGCTGAGGCTGTAGAAAGTCTGTTGTTCCTCAAAGCTTCCGTTACATTCACATGCTGGTCTCACATGTTGGAGATAGGCTGCCATCCCCAGGTATCAGGTGGATATCAGATGTAAACATGTGGTTCTCTACTTTGTGTCCACTTGGGTTATTATCAGCCTTCACTTCCTCGTCTGCCCCAACCATACCTTGGGTGCAATTTTGTGCTTCTGTCTTGGGTGACATGGGTGCAATTGCTGCACCTGCCTCCTCCATCAGATGTTTCTCATCATGATTCCCTGCGGACTGATCTTCATCACCAGGTGGGGTGTCTATCACCAGCCTCTTAGGGGAAAGGGTGCCCTCCACCATGACTGGGAGCATCTCCTCTGAACTGGGGATGAGCGGGGACAACTCCCCTGCTGGGGACTCATCTTCCAAGATGCTGGAGCTGATGTCTCCAGGAGAGGTAGTGCTCGGTGGAGTAAGAGGCCCTTCATTAGCAATTTTGGTAAAGTTAACCTTCAACCCCTTTATTTTCATAGGGTTATTTCCTGTTGGAGAGCTCTGGATATTCTCTACAGCACTGTTAAAGCTGTCCACTTCCTCTATGTGAATCTCTGATTCATAACCTGGGTTGACAGATTCATAGAAGCCTGGAGAACTGTCGTCATCAATTGCCCTCAGTGAACTTAAGTCCAGAAAAGGTGGGGCTTTCGGGTGTCTGATCTGACATGGCCCAGCATCCTCGTCTCCTGGGTTGGAGCTCTGTTTTGTGAAATCTGCTGAACAGCTGGCAAAGTTATCATTCGAATAGGGCTGGACTTCCTTCATCTCCAGCTGCACCTCCTCCTTTAATGTAGAATCAGGGCTGAGCGATTTCTTCGGTGAAGCAGGGGCAGTTACGGTTGTGCTCAAAGTGCTCATGGAGCTTGTTGTGTTGATGTTGGTGAATGATTGTGACTTGCTCATCTGGTTGTACATGTCCTCCAGTTTCTGAGCATTAAGGTGCTGTGGGGTCCTGCTTATTCGCTGTGGGCTTCCAGTGGTGGTGATGATTATACGATGTGGGGAGTTTTGCAGGAGGTACTCTGGGTTTCTTTTATCTGGTGATCTCAGATTGCTTTCAGAGGAGGAGAGCTTGGTTGAGCCCAAACGACTTGGGGACAGGTGGTTGTCAAGGGAAGTCTTATCCTCCCCTTTCTCCACCACCACATCCATCAGTTCCATGCTTCGAGCAAAGACATCCTTTAGATTCATTGACACAATGCTGCCATTCCTCTTGGCTCTCTCCAGTGCCTCCCTCCTCTTGATGGCTTTCTCCTGCCTCTTCTGCTCCTTGTAGAACTCTGAGAAGTTATTGACAATAATGGGTATCGGCAGAGCTATGACCAGCACTCCTGCAATACAGCAGAGTCCACCAACAATTTTCCCGAGTAAAGTCTGCGGATAAATGTCACCATAGCCCACTGTAGTCATTGTAATGGTGGCCCACCAGAATGAAGCAGGGATACTGGTGAATTTAGTGGCATCTTCATCTTTTTCAGCAAAGAAGACCAAGCTGGAAAATATCATGATGCCCATAGCAAGGAATAGTATTAGCAGTCCCAGTTCATTGTAGCTCCTTCTCAAAGTAAATCCTAGAGACTGGAGCCCTGTTGAGTGTCTGGCCAGTTTCAGGATCCTCAATATTCTCATGATCCTAAATATCTGCACCACACGACGCACATTTTGAAACTGTAGCACACTCTTGTTGGACTCAGTTAGGAATATGGTGACATAGTAGGGCAGGATGGCCAGTAAGTCAATGACATTCAGCGGGCCTTTGAAGAACTTCCACTTATTAGGAGAGGACAGGAAGCGAAGGAGGTACTCCATGGTGAACCATGCAATGCACACAGCTTCCACATGGGCCAACTGAGGGTTGTCATTGGCCTGGCCAAACTCGTCCATGACCTGGAGCTCTGGCAGGGTGTTGAGAGACAGGGCGATGGTGGAGAGGACAATAAACAGGATCGATATGATGGCCAGAATCTGAAAAGAGAACAGAGAAAGAAATAAAACATTAGTTTAACACCAGAAAAAATTAATCTGTGTTTGTTTTGAAACTATACACATTCTCATTACCAATCATAGAGAAAAATATGACAGATAATCAATAAGAACTACACACACCACAAATGTGAGTCATTGAATGTTGAGTCAAGATTACATCTGCAATCTATAATTTTCTCTCTTACATTCAACATTCCAGGGCTCAGTTGCATGTGGCAGATAAGGAATACACTAAGGCCAGAAAAAGATGCATAAATGAAGGCAGAAATGCGTTAAGCATACAGTGAATGACATGAATCTAATGGAGTGTCTGTCTTCGCTTGAAAGGCACTGTGGGTGTGCTCTTGAATATGGATGAGCAGTCCATTATTCATATAAAGATTATTGCAAGGGGAGAGCACATATGTGCACAAGGACTTGTGAGGTAGCAAGAAAATGTAAAATGATGGAAATTCTTAGAGAATTAAATATTTGAATTAAATCAGCTTTGCATGAGAGATGACTAAATAAGAAGTATTGTTCAATAAGGGAAATATAATTAGTTAGAAATCTGTTTAGGAGATAAATGACTGTTTATAAGTAGGGAGATCTCATTTACTCTTGATGAAAGGTTAAAAGGATTTTGGCTCCACCTGTTGGCAGAACTCTAAAACTCCCTTTGTCTGTCATACATATCCTTATTGTCCATTTCTTAAGAAAATCAATTGCACATATTTCGCTTAAAGACTATTTTTGGATCATGTGAAACAGAAATACTGTATACTGAACCCTGAGTTCTGCCAGGGGATGGGTAAGAACATCCGGCATAATCCTATGAGGTCAGCACTGCTAGAGATTGTGCTTCAGCTGCAGCTCTTTATCTTGACCAGGATTTATTGACCACGATTGATTAAATCTGGCCTAAGATGTCCTGACTGAGGTTTGTTATTTATGAAATGAGTGTGTGAGCAGTGCACGGGGAGGATTGTGTTTGAATGTCACATCATGTTATGTGATGAGCTGAATATTTCATCTGGGGTTCTACTTTGAACCAAACTCCTCACACTGCTGCTGGGATTAGTTGATGTCCTTTTTTTTTTCTTTTTTTCTCCCTGCAGCTCAATCCTGCTGAACCGAGTGTCCCCACCTACACAGGTTAAACATCGCTGTCCTACACTCTACAGTACTGCAGCATAACTTAAATGGAGACCTAACATATGGAAAAATTTGCATTCTTTTGTGCAAAGTCCTTAGTGACCTGAGTAATATAAAGCCTATTAAAATCTAATGAAGAGAGACTGAAGAGTCTCAGCCAAGACAAGAAAACAAGGCACCCTGAATACTAATCAAAAACCACATTTAGCTGCATAACAAACTCACAATCTCACATAAATTTACACTCTGAAGTTTGGAGTCCCATACTGTATCTCCTTTGAGGATTCATTAATTTAGCAACCATGACATAGCAAATATAAAAGAGATGAAGCTCATGGATTTTTCAGTGCTATAGAACCTCTTAATTCTAGAGTCTATTCATTAGCCGGTGACATGCAGTGACACCCAGGAAAAAAATGTGTCCAACATTTGTTTAAATCATAGACGATTCCTTCTGTTAATTGAAAAGAAAAGAAAAAACAATACAATCAGAAAGCAAAATATAGGGCTTGGTGTCATGGCTCAGCACGGGAAGTATTATCACTAAATGACTGCTGGTACTGATTAGGTTAAACCTATTAGCGGCTAAGTGAGGCAACTCGGGCAGCCCTGGCACTGAGCTGAAAGACTGTGGAGTCATAGTAAGGACGCGGATTGCCTCAATACCCCTGAACTTTTTGGCAAGCTCATTAGAAGCTCATCATGCCGCCAAACCTTTGTCCGTATATTCCCGTACAAGCTGGAGGAGAAGATACCGGCCGGAAAAGGCGATTTTGCTCAGTTTAAAGGCTTGCTGGCGGCATTAGCTTACAACGCAGATTTTTCAGATAAAGCACAAAATGTAGCATACTACTGTATATATACGATTCATTGACATACTTCAGAGGCCAACTAGTCTTTATTTAGACTCCCATTAAATGCCTCAGAGGACACAGTAAATCTGCTACTGTTGCACATTTTGAAAATGCACTATGAACAGCTGAATCAAAGGGCGTGTGGGCATGAACAAATACATTCATGCACAAAGACATTGTTTTATTGACCCCCAGCCCTGCCGATGAACTTTTTCACATCCGGGCACACCTTTCTCATGGAAACCGGAAGCGCCATTTGACCGTGAGGATGAGCAATCCTGAGCTGGCTT
>JAPMNP010655905.1:0-11975 GCA_029874935.1 Atherina boyeri | reverse complement strand
CTAGGTGACCTACCAGAAGGAATAGCAGGAAATGATAGTTATCTTTTGAAAATACTGATTGTAGCAACAAATTTTTTTTTTTTAAAAATTCAATTACTCGAAAATGGTCACGGTTCGACCCGCCTACGATCACCGATTGGCTAGAAGTAGTAAAGGAAAATCATGAGATGGAAAGACTGAATTTTTTACTCAGTCTTCCTCATTCAACAGATACATTGCCCATTTTGTCCATCTGGCACAATAAAAATCTTTTCTCAGTCTGACACTTTGAGGTTTCTGTTACTTAATCTACATCTGCCAAGGCATTGAAATGTCATTTACTTTTCCGTTACATTTACATGTGATACAAATTGTACAAACAAAATATTATGCAAAACCCCTATTTTTTGTTGAGGTGGAAAATGTCAAGTGCCTGGTTAGGATGCAATACTTGTACTGTGCTGTTGTTGTTTTGTCATAAAAACAAATAAAAATTTAAGTATAAAAAAAAAGAAAGGTGTTAAGATGCTAATACAAAGACCGGGACAGTATAAACTTATCAGTTCGACCTAGAATAGCTGGATTAAAAAGCCTTTCTTCATATAGTAAATGCACAGCAGCTGTAGTTTTTCAACCTGTGTCTCACCTGCTGGATCTCTCTCTCCTGCTGTGCAACAGCATCTCGCAGTTTCCTGCGTTCTGTGTCTGAGGAGAGCAGCTCCAGTCGGATGGAGGTATTGAGCCCTTCAGCTTTCTGCAGTTTCTGATCCCGGTCCTCCATTTCAGAGTGGGTCATCTTGAACTGCTCCAGCAAACTCCTATTCTCCTGTTCCTGAGGGTTTTGGCAGCAAACGGTCAGCAGAAAGATTCTCCGGAGTATAAAGCTCATCGGTAAAGGCTGTAATGAGATACAGCCATAACTGTGAAAATTACCTTTGTGGCCATCAGTTTTTCTATTCTGGACACTTCAGAAATGTAAGAATGGATCCTCAACTTCAATTCATCCTTCTCGTGCAAAGCCTCCTCCATTTCCACATGTACAGCCTGGACAATAAGACAAACTTATTTATTCTATTTTGGGTATATGACAAAGAAAAACAGAACTCTGTGAAGTAAATAAGATCTGCCATTTACCTGGTTCTCTCTGGTCATTGTGGCCAAGTCATCTTGCAGCCTCCTGTTCTCTCTGATTATGATTTCTTTGTCCTTCCTGAGTACAGGCAATTCCTCCTGAGACGCATCCAGCTGCCTCCTCAGACTGCTGATCTCCCTCTCGCGACTGTTTAAAGCTCCTTGAAGTTGGCTGAAAGGATTAAAGTGACCACATTGTCCCTGTTATTTAAGGAAAAGTATCAATATTCATTTGCATTAAAACCCACTAGGAGAGCGCTGTACTCACGCTAGAGAGTTGTCCATGTTTTTCACTGTGAGTCTCACATCTTCAAGGGTCTTTTCCTGTGAAAATGCCAAAGATTGGAGGCTCAGTGTTTCACGTATCACCATCCCTTTTTCTTTGTCATTCAAGGCTTCACATAAACATGGAAAGAGTTAGAGATTAATTTATTTATCTGTCAGAGGCTTTTTTTCGAAAGCGACTTCCATCTGAGAGAACACCACAAGCAAGAAATCAAATAGGAGGGTTCAGCATGAATAAATGATGGTCAGACTGCTGTGAGTCCGGTTGGACACAGGTGCTGCCATGCAGTGCTCCTTTCTTTTTTTTTGTTCCCTTCCCATCATACAACAGTCCCATTTATTCAACAGATGTAGGTCTTAGATTCACCATCATGATCTCATCTTGGCGTAAGTGCAGCTTTCTTAGTGCTGAGTCATGCAAAGAGCTGGACTAATCTTGTACTCATTCAGATGAACAGAGAAGTAAAACTAAATGCAGAAATTCTCCTTAAAGGAACGCACCACTATTTGGGCAAATATCCTTATTTTTCACCTTCCCTGGAGTTAAAACAATTGATTTTAAGCCTCCCCCTGTTTATCCAGCCGTTCTCTCAGTCTGGCACCACATCTGTGGCTTCAGCGTACCATGAATCATTGAAACGGATGAGACCATCGACCACCACGCTAAAGAGTAAATTTTAAACTCTGGAAGTTTTCCCAATTAAAAGTCGTCTGTTCTCAAGATCGAAAATATAATGGCATTAACAGAAAATTAAACGGGGCGGTTTCCTGGACTGATCAGATATGGAACTACACTCTGTTCAGCGTACTAATCCAGGAACGTTGCGAATGCACAGCAGCGCATTGATATCAAAATGAAACTAACAAGATATTTTTAAAATGCTTTTGTATGGAACACCTATTATACAGATAACATTTCAGACATGTCTTACAATTTCCCTTTGGGCAGAAAGTGTCTTTTACTTTACTATTGATGACATCGCGACTAATAGATTAATCACTTTTGATTGGTTTGACTGGTCAACTTGAAAAATCTCCTAAAATGCCCATCCCTTATTTTATATATAATAAATATATATTCTAATAAAAATACCAGAATACAAGAAATACTGACCAGCATCTCCGATAGGTCTGCCAACACCAGCCCACTTTGCTGAGTGACTCACAGACATCTGTACTCTGCTGATGTTAATGATGCTACAAACTCTGACATTTTTCTTAGTTGTGCAACACTGCACTGACGCACAAACCCAAAGCAAAAGCTGAACATCTTAAATTGTTTGAACCTCGGGCAACCTTCCATACACCCCATGCATAGCCAGAAAAAAGATCCATTCTAGGACATCATTGAGGTTGGAAGATGTTCACTTAATTAAGTCATATTAATTATGCTTAAACTTCAGAAAGGATCTCTGCACTGTAAGGGAATTTGGGCCTTGATTATTTAGAAATGCTTTTAACAGGGAACTTCTTTAAATAAATATAAACACACAAATCATTAACTTCTTCAATGTACATGTGAGCAACTGAATATTGTTTTATAACAGGCTTAACAAAATGTGAACATATGCTTTAACAGCAAGTTGTCATTTTGGTGATGCTTGTTGTGATGGTTACCTTCTTGTTTAGTTCCTCCTGGAGAAAGACCACTTTTTCTGTCTTTTGGTCCACCTCATCCTGCAGAGCATCCTTCTCTCTATCCAGGGTAGAGACAGACTTCTGAAGGGCAGCTACTTCCTCTCTGTGCTTGGAACTGTGCTGACTCAGCTCCCCTGAGAGAAGGAAGGGGGGGAAATGAGCAAACTGCCAAGCAGCCATAGTGGAAAAGTGAAACGGAATCAGAACAGAAAAATTCACCTAATTTGTCCTCAAGTTTGTCAATCTGCTCATGGGCCGCATGCAGTTCATTTATCTTCACAGAGAGCCTGTGTTGGTTTTCAGATAGCGTGTGCTCCATCTGCTCTTGTAAAAGCCTGAGGGGGGGGGACAACAAAGTACATCTGTGAGATTTTTTGACACTTCGAAGTAAATCTGTTACTCTCACAGCACACCTTGATTGAATTTTGGTATGTTTGTTTACTTAACAGGAGCTATATCAAATCTCAGGACATGACATACTCAAACATGTCTAGATAACGCAATCATGCTCTAAGCTGAAATATAGATTAGGGGTGGGCAATATCATACCATTCGCCATAATACCGGTATATTTTTTGACACCGGTAGAAAATGTGATATGATATCATATGATCCCTCATTTTCACTGCAATGACATCATTTAACTGCACCTCAACCCATGCAGAAAAGTGGAGCACAGCTAAACGAGAGAAGAAGGAAACACGGCAGAGCAAAGCGGAGAGGGACTGTGGAACATATACAATGTTGATTGATTCCAACCTCAAACAATAAAAAAAGCAGCGATAAACAAAAAATTGTGCTAATTAAAATAATTTTGCCATAGTACGCTCTTCTGACGGTTCCAAAGCGGAATCTGTGCAAATACCGCAAGTTGATCCGCCACCATTGAGAACCAATGGTACCAACTATAGCAACTCGACCCTGTTGCTATATTTAGTGAGTGCTCAAACCCTTTTATGGGATTTTTTTCAAAGAAATAGCGACGAATCCAGTGACGTTTTCGGGTGTTATTGGAGACTGACGTGAAAGCACGTATCGTTCTTATTCTTGTCAATGAGAAGCTGCGCCGCCGTAGACCCCTCCCGCGTCCCAAATGTTGACACTCGCAGGAGGCTGGTGTACTGTTGAAATAAGTATGATTGCCGAAAAGTGTGTTTCATAGTTCACGGCAGGGATACTTTTTTCACCTCTACACCGGGCCTCACGCAGCTGTCCCTAAACAGATATGTCTGCTGCCCTGCCCCCCCATCACCCCTCTTCCAAAAACACTATCAACTACTTGGTAGAAACAAAAGACATCAATATCGTCTGTGTTATTGATATCAAGATATTATAGAAGAATATTATGATTTTTGATGATCACGTTTTTTTTACTAAAATCGCCCACCCCTAATATAGTACAATACCAGACAATGATGACATTTGTAATACCAACAACATAACTCAGTTGTGTAAAAGAAGTAGCATATATCACCTTAGAGCATTAGCCTCGGCTCTTTGCTGGGCAACCTCTTCTGTGTTGTGCACCAGGGAAATGGACCGAACCTTCAGCTCTGCTTCAGCAACCTCCCTGCTCTCCCTCAGTACACACACCTTTGACTGTAAGTCCAGCCTCTCCTGCTCCAGCTACACCCCAAAAAATACATTATCATCCAAGTTAGGGGTTAGTGTAACTAGAAGGAAGAAACATCAGCCTTTCCCCGACAAAATTTTGTTACATAGCCTTCTGTTTCCTGTTTCTTCATCAATATCTTTATTGGAATGTCTATTGAATTTGTCAAATCTAAAGCAACTTGTCAGCAGCAACCTTTCCTCTCTCCAGACTCCACACGTAGTACACTTTTCGAATGCAATCGAAGTTTATCTTGCCTGTGGGCTTAACTAATGAAGTTTAATAAGGCCCCAACTCTCTCTCTGTCTGCACTCTGTATACTGTGTTCACGTGTAGAGCAGATGGCTGAAAGCTGAGTAGCCTGCCGCTGCTGTGCTTCTGGGAGGTGGCAATTCAGGTTCAATTATGAAATTCTGATGTTGTCCATGTGAAACAGTTACATTTTTGGCATTTTGAAGGCATGGCGGTAACAATATAGCCGTTGCGGCCTGCCATGGCTGAGCCAATGTTGGGGAGACACTGACTGAATATGTTTGAACAGATGTATGGAACTCACACTCTTGACAGTGTTCTCCAGATGGAGTATCCTCCTCTCTTCTACTTGCCTGTCTGTTAGAGCTGAAGAATGTGCTACCTGTTGAATGATACAAAATTAGTCTTAACAGTGCAAAAACACCAAACAAAAGAACCTGTGTACAATACGAGACTGTGACTTTTGAGGTGATCTGAACAAGCTGCTGCATTTCTGTCAATGTACCAGTTAAAATACACTTGACTTTATTTGGTCTCCTTTTTCTTCACAGGAAAAATTTGATTTCTGTCATTGTTCACTTATCAATGTTGTTTAGCCTTGATGCTCACCTTCAGATAAGACTATTTTATATGGTGGGTTTTATAATATACTTCATTGATCATTGTGCAGACGCTGTTAATCAGAGTTGAAACCGGTAGGGCCTTTTTTCTCCTGCTATTGGTTGTCAAAAGTCAAAAGTAATTTATTGTCATTCTACTTCATGTAAAACATGATAGAACTAAATGAACTAAATGTGTACCCAGGTCCAAGGATAAAAAGAAGAGAAACAGAGTGGGTGTGCTTAAATGTCATGTGTATGTATTTGTATGTATATGCGTATGTGCATATAAAAAAGGGGAAAAAAATAAATAGTTTTATCTAATTCAATAAAAAAGAAAAGAAATTGGGGGGGTGGTACACGTTACGATTTTGTTTACTATCTCACAAAACACTGAATCTTTCCTCTTGTCATCAGGAGGGCATTTTTCCATTCTTTTAATCACTGTGAAGTGATTCAAGGGGATATGAAGGGTTGCAAAATTCCAGGAATTTTCAAAGTTGGGAACTTTCCAAAGGAATTACTGAGAATATATTGGAATTAACAGGAATATATAGGAATTAACCAGTTTATTCCCTTAACAAGGAACTTGGATATAGTTGAGGAAAATATATTGTAGCACAATCTTGGCTAAAACAACCAGATTGAATGCAAGCACACTCAAATATCTATGCTATTTAGCCATTAGCAGTTTGAGATTTGTTGCACAGATGTAAAGTGCTTTATAAATAAAATATATTATTATTTCCATCACAGGCACACTGCAAGGCTATTGAGGGCGCACACACTACATGCACTGTGCATTAATCCATCACATGCACTGATGATTTCTTCAACCCTGGAGTACTGAGGCCACAAGTGAGCTTGCGAACTACATAAACTGTAATGTTGAGTAATATTTTACTCAACATTAATGTTTTTGTTTATCATTTATCATTCAGTACAAGAATTAAAGTTTTACAGTTCTACTCTAAAATACATCTGTTAAAACGTCATGTTTTTTAAATTGTTTTATTTTGCATGGATGTCTGCTTATGACCAAACAAAATCTTGATATTTATGTTTGCATATGATACAGTTTGTTGAAATTATCCCCAAGTTTCAAAATTTGAATATTTCCAAAAATTCCCCAGCTTAACTTCCCATGGAAAGTTTCTGGAAATTTACCAGAATTTTTCCTCCCCTTTCGCAACTCTAGTTCTTACTATTAAAAATATATCAAATGAGTTAGTGAAAACACATGTAACAAATAGTTGAAGTAATTTCAATCAAGATGTGTCCTGGTTAGATGTTATGTGGTTGCTTGTCTTGTTAAAGTTTATGATGGTGCATCAGAACCATGCGTATCATGTAAGCCATTGCTCCCGGACTAACCTTTAATCTCTCCATAAGTGTCTCTCTTTCAGTGGTTATCTGTTCAATTTTCTCTTCGGCCTGTTTCAATTTCTCCTGCAGTGTAAAGATGTCAGCTGACACCTCTACGCTTCGGAACAACTTTAGGTCATCTTGAGCCTAAATGAGCCAAAACATCTGGTGTTTATAAGTGTTAAAAATGTATTATGGTAGAAATGCTGGTAAAAATTTCGCCAAACTTACCTGTTTGAACAGGGTTTTGAAATGGTCTCTCTCATCGCTGAGGGCTTTTACGTTGCTCTGAAAGTCTTCCATGTGCTTCTCAAAGTCCAACAGAGCTGCTTTAAGCTCATCTCTTTCTTTAATGATATTATACAGGTCTGCCTCTGCAATTCCTCCCTAATAAGCATCAAGCCATTTAAAATGTCAATGTTTGGCATTAGTTTTTAAACAGAAAGAAAATAGTGATAAAGTTTCCCGACCCCTTTGCCCCCTCCACCCTAATGTCTTACTTGTTTTAATTTGGACCTTGGACTCCTGCCTCCATCTGGACTACGACTGGGGCTCGAGCTCAGACCACCAGCTCCTCTAGATCTTTTGTAGCGCTCAGCTTCCTGCCGATAGTAATCCCTCTCCTCCTCTAGACTCTTGACAAAGGCATCTAGACGGGACGGGGAGCGTTCTCTTCCACAGACGCCATGTTTGGCACGCATAGATTCCAACTCCAGCACCAGGTCTTTATCTATCAAAAAAACAACAAGTCATTGCTCAATAAATACAAACAATGCAAAGCCGATTTAATATATTTTACATTATTTTATAAGAGCTGAGGTATATCAAACTGCTGCTTACCTGCTGCCATCATCTCCTTCACTTTGCCCTGCAGCCTAATTTTCTCATCCTCTAGGAAGTTCACCAGTCCTTCCATCTTCTCATTTTGCTCTTTGAGCTCCATCAGCTGATCTCTGAGACGGTCTTTTTCAAATTCCCCTTCAGATTTCTCCTTTAAAATAAATAAATAAATAGATTTAACAGAAAAATGGCTTACCCTTACATTATTTATATACTAAACCTCAGCAACATTCCTAGATAAAATATCAAGTGCTGTTCATACTACATATAATACACACTCTTCTCATCTTTGAGATAATGTCCTCCAAGTCTTCAATGATTTTCTGCTGCCTTTGAATTTCTTTCTGTGTGGAGAAGAGAAAGTTAGTTTAATTACAATTCAGTTTTCTGTTTTCTTAATCTGAGGCAGTTATAGTTAATGTCTCCTTTAGTCTCACTTTAGTTTCTTGTAGCTCCATGTCAGCAGTTTCCAACACACGCTCCTTATCCATCTCCAGGCGCTTTGCAAGGTCATCTATGTGTGTCAGCTCTTCACAGAGTTCCAGGTTTTTTAAAGACAGATTGGCCACTTCGGTTGAGGCATCCTTTTTTTTCTGCTGCAACCCCTCTAGTTTTTCCTCCAAGGTTCTATTGGTCTCCTGTAGGTACTCAATCTATGAAATATAGAGCAACAGATTACAGGAGGCAAGTACAAACAGCCGTTTTCAATTAGATGACTTTCAAAAAAGGCTGCACCACTTTCTAAATATTCCATTTGCATTGAGCTGTACTTGCCTGAAGGTTAAGGTGGGCAATCAATTTCTCATTGCTGATGTTCTGAGCTTCAAGAGAAATGACTTCACGGGGCCGTCCTCCATGAAGTACATGATTCAGACGCTCAATTTCTTTGTCCCTCTCTTCAACCTATTCCAGAAACATCTCATTACAGCTAAAGCAACTTCACACACACTGCATTATGTATCAATTAAGCTTCCTCACCTGAGTGTTTAGGTGTTTGATATATTCTTGGTTATTTTCCAGGTCTAGTTTGAGTTTAATGATGTCTTCTTGTAGTTCATTAATTCTACAGATCAAAGTTCCATGAAGTGAGTTAAATTTAGCAGATGCAAGCATCATCAAAAACCTACACATTCATAAAGGAATTCCACTATTCTTAGTAACCTTCCATCGGCCAGCTGCAGTAAATCAGCTACATATGGATCGTCAGGCTGCAGAACAGGATAAGCGGATGTTGCGGATGAAGGAAGAAGCTCGTCAATCTGCATCCGCTGTCGTCTAAAGGGGATACTTCGTTTTTTCCCACCTGAGATGGCACGGAATAGGATCCAAAGGTATACACAGGTGTCAAATCTAATTTTCAGAACACTGTCAAAGAGCTTAGATCAGATCTCTTGCATTACCTGGTGTCTGTACGACAGCTTGCATGTTTTTCTCCTGTAGCTGCTGGATGCGCTCAGCTTTAGCTTTGCTGTCCTTCTCCAGGCAGCGAACCTTATGCACATACTGATTGTTTAAAAACTTCAGGTCAGATGTTTCATGATCCAGTTTCCGAACGCGAGTTTTGAACTCTGGGGGAAAAGACAGGACTATATGTGGTTAGTACATCATCTATGCATACAGGTGGTAAATGTAGGAAAACATCTCAAGACTGCAGAGGAGTGTGAGAGGCTGTCTGGTCACCATTTACCTCTGATGACCTGCTCCTTATCTTCTCTCAACTTCAGAAGCTCATGGTGCAGCTCATTGTTTTCCCTGACCACCCTGGCATTCTCCGTCCTGTAGGGCTCCAGGAGCGCATCGAAATTTCGGCTCTCTTTCTCAGTCTTTCCTGCTGATAGTTTGGCATTGCGCAGACTCTCCGTTGTGTGGACCAGATCACTGCAACAAGGGATGAATGACATGGGACAAGCCGTGATTCATTGAATAGCATTAAGTGAATAAGAGGCATGCAATGTAAAGTTTTTAATGGTTTCACCTGAACAGTTTCTCCACCAGCGGCAGTGACTCTATTCCTAGTGTCTGTCGGTAGCCCAGCTGATCTAGACGTTTCCGTAAATTGACAAATTTCCTCTCTGCGCTGCTGTTCATGGCTGTGATGTTGTTGAAGTTGTTTACAGATACTTAAAGGGGGAGAAAAGCCTGCTATAAGACAAAAGTAGCGTTTAAAGACAAAGAATATGGTTTGTTTTTAGCAACTGCGATTTAACAGTTGCTAAAACTATACTGTTAGCTAAATCGTTTCCTAACATAACAAGCTTAACGTTAATAAGACGACCAAATAAAACATTGACATTTTGAGCGTTCAATATAAAGCTACATCCATTTATTAGCCTGTATGTCTATTAGTATGACTACCATATGATAATTAGCTAGTGGGAAATACGATGAAGCATCAACTTACCGTTCTTTAAAGCAGTTTCCCTGACGGCTAATGTTAGCTAAAACGACGCCAACGTAACGCTACATCACACATAATTATCTCGCCGCTTGGACAAAATACTCGTACCAGCCTCATTTTGTGGTAGCATCCAATTTTTATCAATAACTTATAATGATGGGAAAACTTCTAAATTAACATGTTTCCGCGGTAAAGTGGTTTGAAAAGAGCGCCGATGATCGCGAGTTTGGATTCGTCACTATGGAAGTCAAAGGTTCGGCGGTGGAACATCTTGGGGACGCGTGTTTTGTTAACCAGCATTGTCCGTTTAAAATGCAGAGGGGTGGGCTCGGCATGTTTACTTAGCCTACGCAGCATACAAGTCCACCATTATGTCCTTAATAACATGACAACATGTATACATTGAAGAGATGCAAATTTATTATGTACATATGGCATACAGAAACAATAGACATGACAAACAACAAGGTATGTGGGACTCAGTTATTGAATCTTGAGAAACAGGCACAAGGCAGTTAAGCAATACCGGCACTACTGTTCAATGTACAATTCCATTTGATTAAATTACGAAACATGAATGAAATGTTCATACTTCAAAAAGCATTAGGGGATAGTTAAAGAGTTGCTAGTGTATCTTCAGCCAGTGCGAGGCAGTAGTGAATTTTTAAGGGCCAGTGCACAGCAGCTTGACTAATGAGACTGAGCAATGCTGGAAAAGTACTCCAACATGTCCTGGATGGTAAAATCCATAGTGATTCCAGATCCAGGATAGCATCTGCCAATCAGATCTTCAAAGTGCTTGTACTGACGGATGAATTCGTCTTGCATGGAGTGCCACACCACCTGGTGGAGATATAGAGAGAGTGCAACATTTTAGTGACTATGAGGAATCTGCCCCCAGTGAGAAGCTGAACAGTTTCATCTCACGAAACTATCAATCTTTCACCTGTAGTAAACTCTCTTCTTCACATAGATGTTTGTCCACCTTCTTGTACAGATTGTCCAGGCCCTTTTTCACCTCTTTGCCAGGATACTCTTTGATNTCTTGTTTGTTGAAGGCCAGATGGTAGCTCACCTCCTCCTCACGTACGCCCTGGGCCACACGAGCTTCAACGCCTTCAAAGAAATGCTGCAAAAGAGAGACTTTACCTATGAGAACACCTCTGAATTCTTAAATTCCACAAATCCAAATGCAAGTGAATAAAATACATTCTGTTATATATAAAAGACAATTCTTCTTACATTAAGTTTCTCCAGGGGCTGTCCCAGAGAGTTAATTACATAAGACTGCAGGTGGTCTGTGTATTTGTGCTTAGCCTCTCTTCTCTCTGCATCCAGGCAGGAAATCTTTAAACGTGACAACGTTGAAAAGATGTGGTGGAAATTCTCCATCATCACAACATCTCGCGGGGTCTTTTGGCTTTCATTGGCTACCTTCTCCACTGAAAAGATAATTAACATTCAGAACTTGAGCACTGCATAAACTGTAGCCTTTTTATTTTTCATTGACCAGCAGTCTCACCATTCACAAAGACGGCCCTGATAAGCTTAACATAAGCTTTATCTAGGTCCCCTCGGCGCTCTGCATTACGAAAGATTGTCTCAGCAAGTTCAGCAAACTCCTCAAACCCGGTGACAAAAGGCAGGATACCAACTTTGCTTTTCTTAGAAATCTTCACTTCCTCCATCTGCCTGATTTGGCTCGACTGTATCAGAAAGAGAGATTTAAAATTTGTAGTATATTACAGACACTTTTCATAATCTAAATCAGGGGTGTCCAGCTCCGGTCTTATAGGGCCGCAATCCTACATGTTTTCCATGTTTCCCTCCTTCAGCACACCTGACTCAAATCAATGAGTTGTTGTTCAGAACACCA
>JAPMNP010655902.1:422-15442 GCA_029874935.1 Atherina boyeri | reverse complement strand
GTCATTTGAACTATGCCCGTTGGTCCCGCCTCTTGTGCAGTCAAAAATACATGGCAGAGGTCCCAGACTAAGTACACGTAATGAACTTTGTCTGGCGAAAGCCAGGCTAACAATACACAGTCATGTTTTTCAACCTTCAGGCAGTCAGCGGAAAGAAATCAGACTCCCTTCTCTCTTAAGGATTTTTCTAAAAAGAACATCTCTGTTTTGCTTTGCTTTTGAAACGGAAAACTGGCGAATGCAAATGTTGGGCACTGCCATTTGGCCAAAAACACTTAGGCAAGGCAAGTTTATTTGTATAGCACAATTCATGTTACGAAACCATTCAAAGTGCTTTACATAAAACATTAAAAGCATTACAGTGGGGTGCAGAAGAAGCATTAACAAGTAAAAGAATAAAAAGCTAAATTTAAAATTAAGAACAAAAATTTAGGAAAAAAAAAGGAAGGTTAGAGAGGGCCGACAGAGGCATGTTAGACCTCACATGGTAAATTAATCATTTTAAAAGTAGAAGTTTAGTGAAATTATTAGATAACATTGAAATAGTAAAAAGACCAAACTTCTGAAACGCTTTCTGCCTATTATGAAGCTGATGTTACGCATCAGGAACATGAAAGCAACAAGATGACTGTTTTAAACAGGGCTTTCAGATAAATGATTTTAGCATTCTGGCATGCTCATATAATGCTAAAATACTGCAATTTTACATATAAACCGTTAGTTTAGCATGTTAGCAATAGAAAAGGGCATAAAAAGCCCCCGATAACTGAGACAAGTGAGACAAAGGACATGTCAGGACAGCATCAAAGCTATTACATTCGATCAATTTTAAAGTTTTTTCATGCACATATTTCACTAACACCTTAAAACTGGCCAACAGTTCTTCCTTGGAAATCTCAACATTGATTTGATTTTTGAAACTGTGACAAGTAACATCAGGATGCTGACAGTCAGACACCAGTCACAGATGAAAATGCTGCCCATTGGCATTCAGCATGCTCCAACCCACCTCCTCATTGTTATTGTGATAATTCTACCGCTATACTTTTTTTCCGCCACTTGGGACTTACAATATCTGGTTTCCACACTCTTTCATGACCTGCACATGGGTTAGAAAAGCCTATATTTGATATTCGAACACACAATAGGAACGCTCTGTGTGGCTTGGTTTGATGAGCACTTTAGGGAAAATAGAACAGGATGAAAAGGACAGAGGAACACAAAAATAAAGAGATTTTCCCTTTGGAAGTGTTCCCGTGCTCCGAATACAAACATTGGGTCCTTTTCTATGAATCAAAAGGAATGCCATGATTTTTTTTTTTTTTTTTTTTTNTTAAAAACAGACTCACTGTAAAGCCAAGTGTGAGTCTCAAGTCAAGAAATAAAATTTCCAGGTCAAGTTAAAAGCTAAAACTTTCAAGTCGTGACCAGATCTAGCGCCAGTAGTATATGGACATTAAATGCTATCCAATTTTGAACAGTTTTTCATTTCTGTCCTTAATCTTTTACATGTTGATGTGTTCTGTTGACAACAACTTGGTATTTACAGCTGAATGAAATAAGACGAGGTATCATCTGCTGTCTGACTGCTCATCTGCAATGCAAAACACACCTCTCCCCGGAGCTCACACTATGTGACTGGCTGCTACAGAATTGATCCAAAGCTGTTAGGAAAATGGAGAGATTATAATAATTAAGCTTTTAATCTTTGGGCTTAAAGGGGGTTCCAAGTCAAACTCTGAATGAAAACACGAATGATTGGTGCTAAAGTCAAGTTAAGGTTTTAAACTGAAAACCGAGATCTGTGACTCAGAGTCTGATGCTGATGGCTAATCAGGTCTCAAATCCTCTGACCTGAGGGTTCGAATTACAATATTCTTTTGATATTTCACACTTATGTGTAACGGCTCTTCACTTTGGTTTGAAGTGGGTGGGGCTTAATTAGGAAAGCAGTGATGTCACATACTACCATGCATGCACCAATCAGGATTCAGCAACATTTAAATCCAAAGCTGATCAGAATTTTTATTTCAACGTCATACGATTATATTACATTTCTAAAAATGTTTCAGTGGGTTATTCAACATTGTGGGCAATAAAAGATAAAGAGCAAGGAGACAGAGTGGAAAACAGTTTGTGAGGTTTTATTACATAGTAATTTGTGACTACTTCATCCTGGTTCAAGTGCAAGATATGAAGTGTTTGCTATTATGGCAAAACTCAAATGCCACAGTTTGAGTTATCATGTTTCAAACAGGAATTGACTAAATTAATTTCCAAAAAGTGACTTCTTACGTCAACTTTATGGAAAATATTGTACGAACTGCACCCAGCAGAGGCCTCAGCAGACTTAATCAAACCAGGAAAATAATCCAAAATCATTATATGAAGCTTAACTTGGAAAATTTGGGGAATATTTCTCCCTTAAATGATGAAATAAAGACAAACTTTGGTCTCATGTATGTGAAAGTCAATCTTACAAAAAGAAAAGTGAGATTTTATATGCTGGCTGTGGCTCTATATGTACCACTGCTGTTTGAGGGTGTTATGTAATAGCCTCCAAAAAAGAAAAAATAAGTCATTTTCTTTGTAAAATCCATTAAAATAATAATCAAATGCTTTAAAGAACACTGCTTCTCTAACAACCATTTGGGTGATATATTCGAGAGAAAAGATAAAGCCAGCACCTTTTACAGAGCAAGGTTGCCAATTTATCACACGCTATCTTATCCATATAGGCTATATACGTCTGTGTGTTTCTCTAAGGGTTCAAATAGCTTAATGACATGTTATAAAGGTTGTTGCAACCCATTTAACCAATGCCCCACTGGAAGAAAAAAAGGCACATACAGACAGAGGCCATAATAAAAGCAGACATAGTTTGCATAGAGGTTGGAGTTAGTCATGAAACCCGGCTACTCTTAACTTCAGACGCCACATTATAATGAAAATCCCCCCATAGAGACGTCATTACTAACGTTTAAATGCATGGCACAGTTCAGTGGCTTGAGAGGAAATTTCGCACTCCCCAGTATGAGCTCGGATCATTTATTTATTTTATCTCTTAAAAGCTACTGGAATTCAGAAATACTCTCTTGCTTTTCTTTTCTTTTCTTTCTTTTTTTTTAACATCTTACCTGCTTGAAGCTCGGGTATCAGGGTCTGCTGACATATTTCCCTTTACAAACGCATCGTTCACGAGTTTCTTTAAGTCCCCAACTTCAGCGTCAGTTTGTGGACAGCAAGTCCCTGCCTGGTAAACTGGAAGGGGACCTTACTCCTTTTAAAAGCCTGTGAAAGGAGCTGTTTTTCTTTTTCTTTTCCTTTAAGAGTCCACCGGCAACAGGTGTTCACTTCACGTACAGGTGACGGTAAAGGCAGCGACGCAGTCAGCGGCTGCTGGCCCGACCCCCTCTCCGCTCCCTCCTCCTCCTCGTTTCCTCGTTACTTTCAAAGGACTCGGAGCACATCAAAGTAGGCTCACACATCACAGCCTGTAGGCTCTTCTATGTTTCAGCAAATGCTGGTTTGATCCTTGCTAGTGTTTGTTTGTGCAAACATAGGATGAAACGCGACATTTTTCCCCCCTTTTTGAAATCCCCTGATCCAGCTTAGTGGTAACCACAAGAGGGTGTGATTCACCTATTGGACCTGGTAGCCACATAAAAATTTATTGCAAATTTAAAGTAGGACATATAGGCAAAATACTCTTTTTTTCCCCCCTAAGAAACGAAAGAAGGGGTCTGTGATCCCTTTCACAGAAATCTGACTACATGTTTCAGTTTTTATTTAGCCTATTCATTTTGCCATTGTTTAAATGTTTCTTTTTTTTATTGATAACATTATGAAAAGGGTTCTCAAAAATCTTAACGTGTATTATTTCTGTAATAAGTGTCATAATTTTGTTATAAATTTTCAGTTTCCTGTCACAAGTGCCAGGGGCGTATCTAGCAAATTTTTCATCGGGGGGCCAGAAAGGGGCACAGACCTGGAAAAAGCCTGACAGTGCCAAAGACACCTGTAAACAAGACCTTTAAAACAAAAAAAGGAGTTGGTCTAGCTTTTTTGGATATAACTAATGATTAAAGTGGTCCACTAATGAAACAAATAAAGTACAATTTGTAAAGCAAATAGTCTTTTTGCAAGAACCAGTCTTCCACCACGCGCCCACCCCGCCTCTGGCCCTGCCCTTATAAGTACATCTGAATGGCTTTGCAGGCGGCACGATTCAAATGTGAACAACAATCACATTTCCACTTTTAATACATATATGCAACTTTACATTTTCAAAGAAATTGTAAATAAAAATACATTTTTTAAATATTCAAAACAAAGAAAAACATTAAGACTACCAATATTTTATAAGGGAGGTAAGACATTTCCTTAAAAAATATACTGTACATCCATAAAATAAATCACTCTAGCTAGAACTGCAAATGTCGTTTACAAAAAAGTTGGTAAATATTCTTAATGCTATATCAACTTGGACTTTCTAAATTGGTAAATTGGTTTGAAACTTTATGTAACATATGAATCCAGAGAAGTGACTTTTAGTTGCTGACCAACACAATCTCCATTAATACTTAAAAAGTGTAATAGAGCAAGAGATGTTTATACTATATACAGTAACACTGTTCTGGAAGGTTCTGATATGTGCAGATTCATTTGTGACAGGTGATGGTGTCAGGATTGAGTATAAAAGAAGCAACCACCAAGCATCTTTCCAAGCAAAGATGAACTGTTGGTCACAATTTTGGGTCTCACTAAATCAAAGTAAAGTCAGTAACTTAAAAAAAAAAAAAAAAAAATTGCAAATAACTTTGGACTTTCGACAGCAACAGGTGTGAGAAAGATTTAGGTAGTCTGGATAAATTTTAGTAGGCCAGGACAGAATCATCTGTTGCTAGCATGATTTTTGTATAGTGTTTCAATGTGTTCAAAATACCATGAAAAATATTTTCACCCTTTATAGTCTGCTGCTGTATCCAGAAATGTAACCAGAAACTGTATGCAGCCATTTTCTAAATTTACATAGTAAACACAACAACATTCTGAGGACATGAGCTCATCTCGAATGAACAGAGAGATAGTGAAAACATCTTCTTTGGTAGTCAATGAGTCAACATTTCTGGAAAAAAGGGATCATTGGTTCCACACTCTAGAGATGAGAAAGACCAACCAAAGTATTATAACTCAAAAGGTGAGAAAAATCAGCATTTGTGTTGGCACAGGGGTGCATCAATGCATGTGTGTGGGTATTCTGAAATTTGGTAAAAAGGTATTGCTGTCATGGTTGGGTATAAAAAGAGCCCCGATGTAACGTTGTAAAATGGAATTTTTGGAGCAACATTATCTCATCAAGGCAATGTGTTTCCTGGCAGGTAAGTGGTTATTTAACAGGAAGAAGCAGACATTAATCTCTATTGCTTACAACAGGATTACTGTGTGCTTGAATTTCCGACCAACAGTTCAAATCTCTTTTGAAAATGTATAGAGCATTAAAGGCAGGGTAGAATATCCTGGAAAAACGCTTCGAGCAAGCTACATTTTGAAAGAACACAATTCAAAAGTCCAAACCCCTTTCTTCAGACTTCCCTTGAAGCCACGCCTTCGATGCACACTCTGCTCTCGCTCTGCTCTCCTCTCTGTGCGGAGGGGAGAGGGACAAATGGCAGTTGAGTTTGATAGACATATCACTATTCAATTGTTTAAAAGTAGTCGGTTAAAATGATTGCATGGTGGTTTTTCAGTTCTTTCCACAGGTGCCATTTTTTTTTTTTCTGCGTTAGAACATTTAATTAATTGGCTGCAATCTGGGGCGATGGGAATTTTAAGAAACATAGAATGAAATGTCCCTGGAAAACATCTCTTACCCTACCTTTAAATGTAAAAGAGGAAAACAAAGGATTCAGCTTCAGATCTTCAGCAAAACTTGAACTGGTGTCCTTATTCTTCCACAAACCTTTAAATAGTGTAATTGAATACAAATGTGATCATCCAGAAAGGCAATTGTGCCTCTATCTTTATTTTGTGTCCATTTCTGGCATCAAATATGAAATTTGTTGGTCAGTGAAAACACTAAAAATCATTTATTCAGACATGTGTCTAAAAACTGCTTCAAATGATTTAGCAAATATGTTTTATCCCATTTTAGAAAACTTACCAACCTTTTTTGGGAAATGGAGAAATACTGCTTTTCTTTTTCTACATACATACACACACACACATATATATATATATATAAAAAAAATAAAATATATATATATAAATATATATATATTTGAATGTGAACATTTATTAAAGGTATGTTTTGAAAGCTGTTGTGGATATATATATATATATATAAATATATATATATATTTGAATGTGAACATTTATTAAAGGTATGTTTTGAAAGCTGTTGTGGAAAGAGCACAGCGATTTTCAACTATGCATTCTTAACTGTATAGAAGAAAAGGCATTATTTGTGTGGCAAGTTGTATAACAACAGGCAAGCAGGTGATCTGACATCCTGCACTTTGCACTTCAATACTAATAAAGCTGCACAAATCTGTAAGACCTGTCAGGTTTTTTTTTCCCGCAAAGAGTAATAAAGCAAGGAGGAAAGAGGAGGAAACAGCAAAAACAAAAAAACATGAAAAGAATACATATGAATCAGCAAAGCTCCAGCATGAAGCCCTCCTGGATGAGTGACTCTTCATAGTGAAATGACTATACGATTTCGCTGATTCTGCTACATACATTCAGAAAGTAAACAGCAGCAGGCATCAGTCTCAGGATACATAATGTCTCAAAGGAGAGATGCTGAGACATACAGCAGCTTTAATTCAGCTCAGTCACCAAAATCAGGGATGTCGTCATAGGAGTAACCTCGGTAACCTTTGGCTGCATAGTAGGCGATCCTCAAATGGTAAAATCCAGGAAGGAAAACAAGTAGACCTATGATGATGACAGGGATGGTGCGGTCGGGATGCTGGGAACACATAATAACAGAACATGTCCTTAAACAGAGAGATTCTGCAGTCTCACATTAACTTCTATAACTCTTTTACATCTCTACATAAGCATCACATATTTGAAATAAATTCTGTTGTAATATGATCCCAGGGGACGCATCACAACAACACAGTGAGTACAGTAAAGACTAATGTACTCATCACGCTCTAACATGCTTAACACCACCCTGTCTGCCAGCACAACATCAAGATGAAAAGGGTGTGCAGGAGGCCTGCAGGCGTGATGACTTCATTCATCTGACTGAGGTCTGGTTTCATGTAAATCAGCAGTTGTTTCATGTGCAGGGCAGCTAACCACCAGGAGGCGGAGGCCGCATCTATAAACAGCAGAGTCAGGGGTCTGACTTCACCACCAGATGGCAGTCTCATGCATCAAGTTAATGCACAGCTCCATCGGGGTTACAGAGAAGCTCTGCAGCTTTACTGAGGTGTGGAGGCTTTAAAGCGTTCAGTTCATCTGTATCTTGTAAAGATGCAGACAAAAGCTTGAGATTAGGCCTGAAGGTTCATCTTGTTAGGATTTATTTGTCTTACCCTACTGTAAAAAAAAAAATAAAAAAAATTGTAAGCCAGCCCTCATGTCTTTATACATGGTCAGTATAATGGGAAAAGGTTACTGAACTGTGCAAAAATAAAGCACATAGGACAAAAACTGAGTTAGTATGATTGTAGAAATGAGGAAGTTAGACAAGCCATGGTGTAATCTCTTTTAGAAGTCTTCATGAACAGTTCTCCGGTGTTCTTGCACGATTTTTTTAAAGCTCTTTTTGGATGTTTCCTGCCTCATGAATTTGTCCCAAAGAGAATATTACAGCAATGCATCATCAGCCATGAGTCATTATAAAACAGTAATAGTGTAGGGCTATTGCTGTGACAAGTGTCATGCTCTTTGTTACAGTGAAGCTGAAGAAGCCTCTGGATGAACACACATGACAATGTCCATTCACTATATTTTGTGTAAAGTAAAGCAAGTTGCACTGTTTTCATGTTTAACAACCTGTGAAATGTTGCCAGATTGGTCTGGTTTCTGCCCATTTGGGCTACTTTAGAACACGTTGGGCTGAAAAAAAAAATAGCATTGGGCGGGTTGGTAAAATTTGGGCTGCTTTTAACAACATTTGGCGGGTTTTTAGAAAATATTCTGGAGAAAATGTTAAACAAAATAATTTCCATTATGTGTCAAAAATGAAAAATTTACCCATTTTAATAAACTGTCTTTGCACTCAGTTTCTAAAATCGCTGTGAACTGAGGATTACAATGTATGATCAGGGAGCCTTCTGTTTCTTTAGTGCAGTTGGGTGTTTATGACGTTTTCTTTATTACGCATGTTAATAGTTTTAGGGTTTTAACATGAGTTTCTAGAGAAGTTGAGATTTGGGTTGGTTTTTATTGAGGTGGGCGGGTTTTACGTTGTGTTTGGGCTGGAAACTGTCAGTAAGATTTGGCAACCCTGCCAGTGCAACATTCTTCTATTTTCAACCATGTTGAGGATCTTTATGGAAGTCTCCAGCACAGTCAGTCTTCTGTATCAGTTCGTTCACTGTCTTTTTGGTTCTGATGCTACTGTCCAACCATTTGGCTACAAGGTCCATAACATATTTAAAGATGTGCAACATCTTGCTGCAAATCCAGAATGACCAAAAGTCTCTCAAGGTGCAATGCCAGCTCTTCTCCTTCATGTAAATAAACTCAGTGATGAGTCTCCAGTTCAGGCTGTTGTCCCAATGACCATCCAGGTATCTGCAGTCCCTCACCAACTCTACATTTCTTTCCTTTACAAGTTTTTGTTGTTAATTTTTTTTGTTCTCTTCACTATCAATATGATCCCACACTACTTTAATAAGGTTCAGGTCCAGGCTCCATGGAGGATTCATCCCTATCAGACCTGCTGCCACTTATTTTCAGTCCAGTTCTTGCGTCATCTAGCATACTTCAACCTTTTCCCTCCATTTCACCTCCTTAAAAATGGCTTCTTGACAGCCACCCTTCCAATGGAGACCATTTCCGATAGATATGTCAACTGAAGGGGGCGGGACTTGTGTAAGGTTTTTGCTGGACTTTTTTTTCCTGTGTCTTAAGGACATTTCTTTCTGATACTCTTCATCCACTGGAGATAGTTTTCTAGCCCTGCCATTTCCCCTTTCCTTTATTTGTTAAATTTCTCCAAATATTTTAAGGACACTGCACATCATGTTGAGTTATGCCAAACTTTCAGATAATAGCTCTTAAAGAATTGCCAAAAACACGTCTTTATGTCTGCCAAATCGTGACGTGTTTGGCATTTTCATAGATCTAACTAAAGGAATGTGAAACATTTTTGTCTGTGTAACAGACTGCTAGCAACAAAGTGCACGAAGATACAATTTAATTTCTACTCTTTGTCAAGTTGTCTGGTATGCAAGGACAAAAATGGCTCATGCACCTTTTATAAACTGGAAAGATTTAAAGTCAATGTACCAGGACTTAAAATGGGTGAAAAAGCAAACAATATGTGAAGAAAAATAAGACCTTCAGAAGCCTGGAAACCTTCTGCTGAAGACCACTTTAAAAGATTACAATAAAATCGTATTACTTGGAAAAAAATATAAAGAATTGAAGGTAGCTCAAGATTTTGGCACAGTATTGGAATTCATTCAAATGGTATTTTCAGTCATTTTTAAATCCTGAATTAGCTGCCGCCTTAACCTTTTTTCTGTTGCTGCATAGTTGACCAAAATCTTCCTTCACATTGTTTACAGATACACAACAAAAGGAAGATTAAATCCCCATGCTTTTAGCCCGTCACTCCTCCAACTTTTTCCTAAAAATCTGTCTGCTCTCTATTTCAGCATTATGCATTTGCTTGAACCTTATGTAAAATCGCAGTATTAGACATGCTACTTTAACTTGTGTGGGCTAATTGGCAAACACAGCAGAGTCAAATGCTCTGATGCTGCTTTCATGTTAGATCAAATTCTCTACAAATAAAATCTGAAGACTGGACTGAAAAGGAAAAAAAAAAAATCATATTAACCTCCTACTGATAATTACAAATATAATACACACAGGCTCAGTAATCTCCCACATCGTAGCCTGAATTGGGGAAGCAGAAACCACAGCATGGGCTTTACTAAAGTTGGCACTCCCTGCTATTAGACATCAGCATTATCACTTATATCAAAACCCACAAAAAAGACGAGGTGAGGAGAAGCACAAAGTGGCAGCAGGTCAATAAAATATCAGGACAGGTGTTCATTCATAGCCATTATCATTACCATCAACTGGAGTGTGGGTGTTTTAATTGCTGATTTTGATTTGATTTGTATTTAATTAAATTTTTATGTTAAAGCAGGGCTTGGTATTGCTCAAAATAAGACACCTGATTTAGACTTTTAACAGCAAGAAAAGCAGGTTTCTAAATTCGAAAATAAAAAAAAACGGCTGCATTTCACATAGGCGAGCTAGTTGAAAATGTCTGGTGCTGTGCAATCTTCTCCACCCGTTATGGCTCACTGGGTCACTTAATGGGACTGAGGCAGCGTTAACAAAATATGCCTCACCTGTGCTTTTCCTGCTTTGATAAGTAAAAATACCAGCTGTGAAAGAGAGTCTGTAGAACAAAATGCCATAAAGAGGAGTCATCTGCTAAAAGCAGGTGCTGGATGTCTGGTCAGATTTGCTGTCGTGTTTATTCATTCTCAGTTTAAATCAAAGGATGCAGATGCAGACTATTTAAGCCTGGCAAATTTTTTGGAAGGCTTTAAACACAAGCAATTCATCATCTCATTATTCAACACTTCAAAAAATGCAAACTCATTTATCATGTTCATGAAACATGGTGATAATATCCTGCGATTTCTGCAACAGTGACATCATCTGCAACATAATAATCTTTGTAAAACAAATAAAACCGTGTCAGACATTAAGCAATCAGATTTAGTATTTAGTATTAACATGATATTCCCTTTTTCAAGTAAAACATTTTTTTTCTAAAGAAAAAGTAAATACATTGTTATTTTTCTCTCATTTCTTCACGGTAAATATTAAACTGTAACCAAAAGCCAGTTAACTTAGTCAAGCTGCAAGAAAAAGATAACAGAGAAACTGAGTTGAGGTAAAGGATGATATTTTTAATAGGATGCAAAGTTTGGGCAAACCTGCTTAAACTTGCCGTTTACAGTATGTGAGTAAGAAAGAATATGGTGCAAATAATGGTGCAATTTCTCCTCTAACTTCATTCCATCAGTTCATGCTCATGCAGAAACTGTCTCTAGTTTTGCTTTGTTGCTTCCAATTGGCATATCCTGGCATATAAGAAAAGTTATAGTTTTATATTACATGGTAATCAATTACCAATGACAGGGGAATTAAAGCGGCTGCTAGTAGCATTTAAGCTACTACTACCATCATCAGGAAGAAATGATACAGCTAACTTTTCTCTGTCTACATAAAACTAAATCCGTCTGTCTGTCGGCATATTCAAAATGATTAGTTTTTCTATTATATGATATTTTTTTCAACTAGAGATGCTGGCAGAGTCAGACACATTATCTCCAGAAAGAGAAAAGTTAGCTACTTCATTATCTCCTTCCATTAGCATACTAACATTTATGCTACTGCTACTACCCAGGGGAAATAAAGAGGCTATTTCTTCTCCGTCTAAATGGGATATAATCTGTCTGGTAGTGACTTTAAATCAATTACATTTTTTAACTGACGTAATTAGTTATTTTTTCCAAGATGCTGACAGACACACTTTGTTAGGCAGAGAGAAGCAAGACACTTAATTTCCTCCTGTTAGTAATATTTATCCTAAGCTATCCAGCTGCTGTGTAAGAATTTATTTAATCTTTTCATTTTGTAATAAGGAAAATAAATAATTTTCCTTTAAACTGAATGCTTTGTGTAAAATAAGACTTCTAAATCCTGAGCTTTGTCTGGAAAAGTTTATCGGTCCACCTTTAAAGCCTTATATTGCTCATCTTTTGAAGAAAATAGAGAAAAATGAAAGCCATTGACCAAGTGTGACTTTATACTTAATTTGCAAACTATGAATAACAAGATATTTTAAAATAATTGTCTATGTGTCTTGAAAATGCTGATGGATCCATTTTGTCATTTTCAGGTAATACATAATAGTGGCGTTAGCATTCATAATGCAAGAAGAGAGGATAATTACTGGTTCTCGAGAACTACCAGAGCTATAACAACCCAACATTAAATCCCATCAGCAATATTGCTCTGCAGGTCACAGAGGTTTACACTAATGTCTGAATGTGGCTGAAAACATTTGCTGATGTATGTTATAATACAGAAAACTACTGTACCATTGTGTTATTATTCTGCAGTACTGAAAACTTATAAACATGCAGGAATTTTACCTAAATTTTTGGCTCTACGTAGTCAGCTGATGTATGGGGATGTACCAACTATTAATGGTTCTTCTGCTGCTTTCAGGTCATAATATCACTAATCAAAAACATGTCTTTTTCAACTATTAGTTAAAAAAAAAAAAAAGAAAAGTTTTTCACTATAGCTTGTGTTGCCATGGTTTGTCCTCCATAAAGATTTCAGTGGCGGCCGCCACTGCCTTATTTCTTGCCGCCACCTCCTCACGATCATAGGTAAATAAATATAAATACTTCCAGCGCTGTCTGTTGGGTCTACTGTATGCCCTCTATGGTTGGAATTTACCTGCAGTTACTCCTGACAAACGCAGCAAAAGTGGTGGCGCCGTTTCGAGAATCTAGGCCTACATATCACCAATTTCACTGAACGATCTTAAACGAACAGATTGGTCTCTTTTATGTCCAAAAACATCCATTAGCTCTACTCTGATATTCGCTGCACTGTGAGCCAACAGCCCACGTTTTGCAGATATGGTGACAATGACAGACTATTTCAGCAAGAGACTGCGGAAGGTGGAGAATGCAGACAGGTGAATCTTTGTAATGTAATGTGCATCTTTTGCAGCGATTTTTGTGTGAGCATATCGTTGAACACTCCTGACCACTCGGTGAGTTTCACGTGTTTGTTTACGAAAGTTTAATGCGTTTTAGGAAGGATTTTTGCAGTGCACCTATGCAGCCATTGTGGAGGTGGAGGGGTACTACCACAGAAACTGAAAAAGCTCGGGCCAGCACCATCTATCCGTTCTATTTCACAATAAACAATCTGAAAACAGGGCTATAAAGTGTAAAATACCAAACTTGTCCTTTTAAATTAGTGTTAGCTTTGTGTATCCGGTAGTTAAAACTACTTGGTTTTCAGTTCTGTTTTTATAAATGACTGTTAGAAGTCTTCTTTAGATTAGCCTTTTCTTTTTGTAAAGCCCTTTTGGCTCCTCCTTTTTTCTTGTTTTGTATAACCTAGTTAGTTTTTGGTAATATATAGTTTGAGTTGGGCTAGAGAGGTTTTCTTTTTGTAGTTTTATTTTTTGTATTAAGACAACCCTTTTTATTTATTGGTGCGACTCAGTTTTAGCATAGGAGGCCAGCTTTTTGTTTGTTTTTGGTTTGGGTCAGGCTGCCCTTTTTTTTTATGGGTAATTGTGTTGTTTGGTTTAAGCAGCACTGCAACCCCAACTCTAGGTTTTACATTTGTTTTGTTTGTACACCCATGCTCTTCACCACAATACATTTAATTTCACCAACTCCACACCGTGTACAGTTCTCTTTTGTTGCAACACCAGTCCCATAGCAGAGCTGGGTCGTAACATACAGGCTGGATGCATTGAAGCACCATGCAATCAGTGACACATATATAGAGCAGCAGAGGAGAAGGAGAAACAACTACGGAAGGGTAGGCTAACACTTTTTTAATTCTGTTATAACAGATTATTATTAAATATCTGTAAACGTTGGGGAAAACTCACTCTAAATTATGTCCTTTCGTTCAGGAAGGGGCTACCACCACTGTCCGATTTTGGCCTAGGAAAAACCCTGGTTGCACAGCTACAGAGAATCACCGATGTGTTTCACTTTTAGGTTTAATCAATAAAAGCATGACGTGGTTGTGACACGGCCCCCCTCCGCTGAAAGTTTTAGATATGCCTCTGCTCCAATGCACCCGATTTAAAGAGCAGGTTATTTTTAAGACTTCTGCAAGGCTTGGTGAAAAGCTGACAGTTTTCTTAATCAAATGTGTTGGGGCAGTAAAATATGCTAAACATACAGGACAGGAAGTCTGAGTACCAGCCTGGGATAAACTGGGTAACACTGATCTGTAAAAGTATCCGTTATAGTTGCTCTTATATGAACTATTCTAGAACCCACAGAGATGATGACCTTGAAGTGCGTAGGTGGGGTGACTGAATCAACTAACATTTACAAAATGACGAGGCTTCTCAAGTTCACAAAGACTAAAAGGACAGGAAGTAGCTTAGACACATACTGAAAAGCAAGCCTTGGAAAAATGGTTTGAGCAAGCTTAATCTTGAAAATATACAATTCAGAAGTCCAAACTGCTTTATTCAGACTACCCCCCCAAATCACGCCTCCAGAGTACAGGAACGTGCAATGCTTGGAAATGTCTGGGGAGGGGAGAGGGACCAATGCCAACTGTTTTTGATTGACATATCACTATTCAATAATTTCGGACGTGAATTTCTAATGATTGGATGGTGTTTTTCCAGTCCTGTACGCTCATCAAGTGACTAATTGTTTTATTTTTGTAACAGAGACTCTAATTAATTGGTTACAATCGGGTGTTGAAGAGGAATTAAATCAATACTGTAAAAAGTGGTCTAGAAAAACATCATGGACCCTACCTTTAACGGTAACTCCAGAAAAACTAAAACCTGATGTATTTAATTATTTTTGCCAACATTACAATATATTTCAGTTCAGTTCAATAAAACATAAAATAAAATGTAAAAAAGCAACACAACAGAGATAAAAATAAATAAAATACAGATAAAACCCAACAATAAACCATAAAACAAGAAATACAGTCATGGAAAAAATTATTAGACCACCCTTGTTTTCTTCAATGTCTTGTAAATTTTAAAGCCTGGTACCACTAAA
>JAPMNP010655900.1:0-14416 GCA_029874935.1 Atherina boyeri | reverse complement strand
TTCTCTTCTTCTCAGACTCTTCAAAGACACTTTTTGAAAGTGTGCATGCACAGAAAGCGAAAACTATCCTAGGAAAAAGTATGTACGACCGTATTATGTAAAATTCTCCAGAATGATTGACAATTAGGAGGACCAATCGTCTTGATGATCCACCCGGAAGTAAAACATCCTCCGCCATACCTTTAAGTGTCTATGTTGCTTTTAATCCGCCTTTGTGTACAGTTGTCTGTTTACTTATTTGTAAAAAGATAAATGATTTTTTTCCCCTATTCTTATTTTTAGTTCACTTCATGTCCCCATTACCTTCAGAAAACTGCTAGAAAGCAGAAGCTGAAGAGGAATTTCATCATGACAACGATGCCGAGCAGACATCCAAATCTACTAAAGAATGGCTTCATCAAGTCAAGATGTTCCCTGCTGAATAACTCCTACCCAAGAAGACTCAACGCTGGATTTAAATGAAAGCTGCTCCAACACAGTTTTGTTTAAAGGGTGTACACAATTATGCAACTATTTCCATATGTTTTTCTTTTTCCTCCCCCCTAACAGATTTGTCTTACATTGGATTCTAAAGCAAACAGGTCATTTGCACATACTGTAGGCGCTGTTTCTCTTCTTTTTTTTTTTTTTAGCCGATGGCTACTGTTTGTATCACATTTCTTCAGGGGTGAACGGGCCATTTAGCTTACTGGGCTTACTGGCCCGAAAAGCACTGGGCTTTGAAGTTGTAGTTGGAGCTATGATTGCAACAGCAGTCATAGCTCTGACAGCAGCTATGACTGCTGCGACAGCAATCGTAGCCCCCCCGTGGGTGCAGTGTGGGCCGGTCTGTGCTCAAAATGCCAATGCCAAATGCATTGTTGTGTAATAAGTGAAATGACAATATAGAAAGTCTAAGTCATATGAAAGGTCAGAAGAGTTTGAAAATTATTTACTTAAATTTAATCTTTTAACATCATAAAAACCTGAAATTCTGACAGCGGTGTGAAAACTTTTTATACCCACTGTATGCATATACCATGTAAATTGTTTGTGGAAAAGTTGATGATTCCAAAATGTTTTGTGAATTTTCAAAGACAGCTTGTCATACCTCAGCTATAACCTGAGGTTTATCACTTGGCTTTTTAGGTTCCTTGTGTGCAGACAGATCCTCACTGAAGGCAAGCTGAACCCTATAAAAAGAGATTATGATAATAATTCAGCACATTTCAACACAACAGCATTATTTTTCATCTCATACAACAGACTGCCTGTTCAGATTTCTATTATGAATAAATGGACGAAGAACAATAAATATTGTCCTCTCCAAATATCAGTTCTGGTGAAAAGATGATGTTTACTAGTCATTGTGGATTTTACTCCTGGTGCTGCTTCAGAAATGAAACAGAAGACAGAAGTGGAAGATGACACAGGTCTCACCTTGTTTCAGTATGAGCTGCGTCTTGGTCTCCACTGAACTGACGCTGGATGGCAGCCAGCCTCTTCTCACACTCCCTCAGCTGGGTCTGAGCCAGGCGGTGAGCATCCTCCGGACTCAGAGTGTCACACAACTCTCTCAAGGCTTCCAGGTGCTGTCCTGCCTCTGCAAAGTCTGCTGAGAAGCAAGCCTGGTTGACAGAATAAAAATTAATGATGCCGTAATAATTCCAATCTTTTAGCTACTTATTTTACATCAAAACAATTAACGTGTTTTTGTTCATTGTGCAACACTCAAGCCAACACTCGGGTGGCAGCAGCTAACCGATTTAAAAAGCACGAATGAAAGAATGCTGTTTAATCCTTTGTTGGCCCACACTCAAGATAGTGTTGGCTTGTGCTGTAAACACACCCCTACAAAGATCAGCAGGCTTAAAAAGTCAGAATTAAATATATCCGAATCACCAGGTCCCACCAGGTTGGAGACATGTAACCAAGAAGGAAGGAAGAGTTTATATAAAGCAAAGCAGATAAACTAAGCTGCATCCAATCCAGATAAGAACACCTACAAAGAGTTTAGCTCCAGTAACAGAACTACCTTTGCTTGGTATTCTAAGCAGGAGCTTAAGTTCATCTCACACTTCAGTACTGCTGTATGAAATTTTTTCCTTATCACTTCATACTGTAAATGTTGCAAAAAGCCTGACATCTCAGCTCTCACAGCCTGGGAGATAACATAAAGACACATGGCACTATAGAACACAGAACTCAATAAAATATCTATTTTAATGCTTTAAGAACTTAGTAGAAAAAAGTGCAAAAGCCTCTTTATTTCACTTTAAATGGAACCACATTTGTAAGGAAAATGCATTTTTAGGATGAGCAGCAGAGTCGAAACATTTAATTTATGGTTAGGTCTGAAATTGTTAAAAAAAAATCTGATGTGAAATGTGTGAAAAAAAGTTTTGTGTATGACATTTTGAAGACACTTTCATGAAGGGTACCGTTTTTGTACCTAAGCTCAAAGAGTGTAGGTTTTTCAATAAATGCTCATATCTCTAAAAGAACTAATGCCTCAAAATCAATGTTCCTCTCAAATATGGACCTACTCAAGGTTGTAAGATTGTTTTTATTTAATTGTCCTATTTATTAACCTTTATGTTGACATGTTTTTATCGTAGATGGTAACATTGCACGTAGGTAGCCCTGCTGGCAAATTTCGTTGTACAGGAGACTGTCCAATGACAAATAAAACTCTTGAATCTTGAATCTTAATAACCTTATATCAAAGGTTTTTGACTACACCTTTTTGTTTTTAAAAAAAAGGCATTTTATTTTTGTTTTTCTAATCTGTGTTTTTATGACAAAAGGCATACAAACATAAACAATATAGAAATATCTTCCACATAATGCTGATGTCCAAGTTTGTTAAATGAAGACATTGTTTAATAGCTAATATGTCTTGTTTGTTCAGACTTCAATCATCCAATCTGGTTAATGACACCAAACAAACGGCAGTAGATAAATTGACTAGTTTTTGTGGGCACAAATGCATTTCCGTTACAAACGTGGCTTCAATTAAAAGGGAAATATACAGTCTTTCCAACAGTATCAGATTTATTACCAAGAAGCTTTGTGATAAAAAAGAAATAATCCACCAAACACTTAATCTCCTGACTTTTTGTGCTAAATCTACTTGCATTTTTATTTGTCGAAATTTTTGGGTGCATTCACACCAGGACAATCTGGGGGGGATCAAGTTTGGTTGGGTGGGGATGCTGAGATACAGTATTTTCCATCTTCCTTTGGTTTAATTTGCTTTCACACTACACATCACTTCAGTGAACCACATCGCCTGGACAACATCATAAAGTTACAACAACTGCTTGTGTAACGGGTTCCGCTGGAGCACCCCCTGAGTCCCCCCTGTCTCGGACCCTGAGACAGCACCTAGCGCTGGTCTCAAACCCAGGAATTCCGGTGTGGGAGGAGGACGCTCTAACCACTTGACCAAAAGCCAGCTAATGGCCAAGCAGCCATTGTGTCCTATGAAGCTTCGGGGAGTAAGATTTACACAACGTACTTCTGGCAGCCACGCTGCCTCCGTTACACTCGCCAGGGCAATTATTCCCTCAAACCATTACTGACTAAGAAAAAAAAGGCAGGAAGAAGATGAGAACCCAGCTGATGGATTGGCCAGTACTGCGTTCCATTTTAACTCTTCAAAGTAAGAAGTTTAAACTGGAGCGGCCCCGGAAGTTGGATTTCCAACATGGAAAGTCAGAAAATCCTCACAACCTTCAGCTTCACATTTAAAAATGGCCACACCCAGTGTTAGTGGTGTAGAAACTCCTGTTATATAACAGTTATTTAAACTTCATACACGTCATACACGTAGTATAGTTTGATATATATGTAGGGGGAAGCTGCTGTACAGTAATTCACATTTTCATGTGGTATATGTGAACTACAGCACCAGCTGTACTAACATTGGCTAAAAACAATAGTCTGGGCAGACATGTTGTTTTCCGACTTGTTGAACTGGAAAGCTGTTAACTCGGACGTGACGTCATTCACAGTTCCGACTTCCCAGTTCTGAGGTAAATGTGAAGCAGCATGAAAAAGGCTTATACTGTATACTACACCTCAAGTAAACAATGGAGAACAAACCCTTTTACAGTTTTCACAGGAAGCTGTCCGGTATGAGCAGCAGGGTGATCAATAGCAATTAAATATCCCACATTTTTTCCCCACAAAGCAATTCACTTTGTAGCCTACCTCCCACTGTGTCCTGACTGACTGGGTGAAGAACTCCATGTCTCTGAGCTGTGAGGGGGTACAAAAAGCCTCCATCCCCTTGGCTGCTCTCAAGAACTCCTCCAACAACTCTGGGTCCAGAGTCCTCAGAATCTCCTGGAAAGAAAAGCCCACATTTAATTTCTGGATCGACACCACACAAATGAGTTTCTTAAATTTTTATTATCAAAAAACAGGTAAAGAAGACAAGCAGTTTGCTGATTTTGCAAGCATTAGATGAGGTATATCCTCTTTCAAAGTATAGTGACACACATATTTAATCTCTTATAATAAGCTACTCATTATCTGTTATGACAATACAAGTCATTAGTAGCGATAACATTTACCTCTTTAACAGATGTCTGTTCAGGTGATAAGCGTTTATCTTTAAAGACAGTGATGGCTTCCATGATGTGCGCCTGCAGGCAGTACTTGGCCTCTTCAAAGCCATTCCTGGCCAGAGCCTGGGCTTTATTGTAGGCCTCTGTGTAGGCCTGGGGAGGTGCCTGGGCCAGAGCGGGAGGTGTGATGCAAAGGTCTGGTGACTCAGGCTGGATCTCAGGCAGCACAGTGACCTGAGAGAGGACAGCAGTGGGGGGTNAGAGGGGGCTGGGGGTGAGGTTTTGGCTGTGGGATAGGCTGAGGTCTGGCCTGTGGTGGTGATTGAGCCTTGGACTCCAGCGTTGTTTGGGCCCTTGGTTGTGATGGTGATTGAGCCTGCACTTGATTCTGGGCCTGAGATTGGGTTAGAGATTGATCTTTAGGCTGAGTTGTTGGTTTAATTTCTGCTGGCACCTTGGGATGCAGTGTTGACTCAGCCTCAGATATGGTTGTTGACAGAACCACGGGATGTTTGGGAAACTGTTGTTCAGGTACAGGTGGTGTAAGTAACTCAACCTTTGGCTGAGCTGATAAGTCAAACGCTGCATGGGGTGATGGCTGGGGCTGAGGTTTGGGCTGAGTTGCTGACTGAATCATCGGTTGCATGTGGAGTTGGGGCTGTTTGGGCTGTGGAAGATTACCCTGAGGCTGCAGAGTCTTAGCCTGTAGCACTGGCTGTGTCTGTATGTGTGTTCGCGATTGGGCCTGTAGAGTTTGAAGTTGGGCCTGTGGATAGATCGGGTGTGTTAGGAGCGACTGAGGAGCTATCTGAGCTTGCAGTTGAGGCTGAGGGTGGTGTGACATTTGGGGATGCTGCTGAACTGGTAAATATTGCTGGGACTGAGGCTGGTGGTAAGGCTGGGATTGCAGATGTGGTGATGCCTGAACCCACGTCTGTTGTTGAACTTGGACTTGATCAGTCTGAACCGTATTATAAGCTCTTATCTGGGGGGTTTGCTGCATTGGACTTTGAGAGGAGATCTGGGGTTGGGTTTGAACCCATTGGGTTGGGGCTTGCAAACGCATTGGAGGCTGGTATGATTGACCCATGTGAGAAAACCCATGGGGGCTGATCTGAGGCCCCTGCTGGGTCCACTGTTGGAAAGCCGGAGTTGTCGCATAGGTCTGAGAATGTGAAGCTTGAGCAAAGTGCTGTGGGTATGGTTGAGGAATAGGATGCCCTTGTTGGGCAATACCTTGGGTATAATGCTGAGGTTGAGGTGTGGCCTGGAGTTGCTGCATAGACATTGGGGATGAGGCTCTGACTTGAGCCATAGCCTGCATTGGACCCTGGACATTAAGGCCTTGCTGGACTGGGGGCTGAGCATGAGTTCTAGGGTCAGTTATAGAATGATCTTGACGAAGGAGTGCAGGTTTAACTTGGGCTTGATGGTGAGTCGGTGGCTGGACCTGACTCGGCCTGGCCATTGATTGACCATGGGTTTGAGGACCGGCCTTTGGATGAGGGGGTGCTTGGACCTGGCTTACTGCCTGCGCATGAGTTTGAGGATAAGTCATGGACTGAGGAGAGATTTGAGCTTGAGGCTGGGTCTGATGATGGGCCCTGGACTGAGGATGAATTTGAGAATTATCCATTGTCTGAGCGGGAGTTTGGGCTTCAGGCTGACCATGTGTTGGCGGTTTAGGTGAAGGGGGCCTGACTGGGGCCCAAGACTGTGGATGACTACGAAGCTGAATGTGGGATTGCACTGGAGGCTGGATGTGCACTGGAAGTGGAACTTGCATGGGGGAGGAGGGTCTGACCGGAGCCCATGTCTGAACTTGAGAAACAGTCAAACCTTGTGGCTGCATGGATGTTTGAGGTCCACCTGGAGCAAGTGTTTGGGACTGGAGATACTGTTCTGTCTGCGGCTGGGTCAATGACTGTGTTTTCACAGAGCTATGGACTACCTGACTTTCAGCTTCTCCTGTTTGTAACTTGGTCATTGCTAGCTGTTGGGTGTCTGCAGAGGAAGGGGACATAGGTGTGGACTGCACTTGCAGCTTGACGGCTGACTGAAGATTAGACCTTGTGTTAGCCTGTGACTGATTTGGACCCTTTGCTTGTGTTTTAGGCTGAGTCTCAGTTAATATCTTTGATTTAATCTTGGTGTTGGAGTCTGCTTGTGCCTTTTTTACAGCTGAGTGTGTTTCTTTTTGCTGTGTTTTCTGCTGCTGTTGTGGTTTTTTCGGCTGCTGCTGTACATTTTGAGGTTGTGGCTTCTCCTTTTTCTGCTCTTGCTGCTGTTGAGTCTGCTTGGCTAGTTTCGCAGGTGCTTTAGGGTGTGATGTCTGCTGTGAAGCAGCCTGAGAAGTTCTCACCGTTTGTTTCATTGTTTGTGCCTGCACCTGTCGAGCCTGAGCTGGATCCTGAGACAAATCTTGTTCTAGATTTGCTGGAGCTTTCTGTTCCCTCAGCGCTGTTTTCTGAAGCCAGGGACGGTTCTTCATGGCTTGCATCTTTCTGGTTTGAAGCTCTTGTGAATTCAGAGGTTTTTTCTTCAAAGTTGTCTTCTGTTGTGACGTCTGCTCGTGAAGCTCTGACATCTGTTCAACTTGTGTTTGAACTTGTGACATGGTAACTGCTTGCTGCTGAACTGTATACTGACAGGGCTCTACCTGATGCTGCTCCACATGTTGCTGGTATGGCCGAGGTTGCATTGGCTTTAGCTCTTGCTCTTGTACGTCACGTGGTTGCTCATGCTCCAGTTTATGAGATTTCTGTTTATCTTCTTCATTTGTCATTTGTGTGGCAAGTCCTTCATGCACTAGCTGCTGCTGTGAAATCAAAACTTGCTCCTGAATCTCTTGCTGTTTTAGTGAGGCAGTCTCTGGGGAAGTCTGAGTCTGGTCCTCTGGTGGAGACTTGGTCCCAGTCTGCACTGCAGGTCGCACTGGATGTGACACTGGGGGAGGTGTCATTCTTTCTTCTCTGTACTCCTGCACTATTATCTTTGGCAGGAAGCTTTCATCAGAGACTTGTGTCTCGGGCTGTCGAGTTGGCTCCCTGGTGTCTGACTGTCTCAGATGCTGAGGTTTTGCTTTGGCCTGGATAAAGACCTTTGATGGAGGGCCTGCCTCTGGAGGGCTTCTGCTTCTGTCCCTTCTGGCCCCCAGACTGCTTAGCATGCCAATTGCCTCCTGGAATTGAAATCACAGACATAAGAAAAACATACTTTACAGTTATATTGCATTAGAACTATTTCATGCTAGCTTTCTTCTGCTGCTGACTTCCTTTATTTCCATCTCAGGTCTCAAGCTCAGAACTAGCCAAATTAAACAGCTTGCTTATAAATGAATAAATAAATAAATTAATAAATGAACTGGCCTGTGATTGAGCAACAGCAGCTCGAACTCGATCCTGCATAGCAGAGGCATGGAGGTACTGGACGGGGGAGTTCTTCTGACTTGTCATTATTATAACCTGCAGGTCTTGCTCTTCTGTGACCACCTGGCCCTCCAGCTGTAGACCACGGGATATGATGACCTGGAAAAATAAACAAAGCCGAATACTTCATCAAATGTTCCTTTGTGAAAGGATAGGAAACACGGCAACCCCTCTGGTCTGTGGATCATCTTACCCTGGCTCTTGGGTCTTGGCCCTGGTGTTTTCCCTGCCGATCGGTGGCCCTCAGCACCTGGTAGAGCTCTCTCGCTTCAGCCTCCCAGTGCAGGAGTTCAGCTAGTCTACTGTCCAACCCAGAAACACTGTGCTGCACTTCTGCACACATCTGCTCTGCCTCAAACAAAGTCTGCATGACCTGGTCAATGAAAGAATTGAGAGAATACATTTTATAATCAAAAGTGGAACTGCTCGTGGACATTTACTTAAAAACATAATATGTAACATAAATCTTCCTGAGCATACATGTAACAAATTTAGAAAATAAAACAAGTCATTCATACTTCAGGTGTTGCAAGTCTCAGTTTCTGTAACTGATCAGATGAGCATTGAGGGGACGGATCTAAAGCTTCCAGATCCACTTCCTTTATTTTCCTCATTATGAACTGAAGGATAGAAACCAAACATTCAACTCAGAAAGAGATTTTTAAACATCAAATGGAAAAAAAGCATCACATGGTGTGAAAAGAACCCCATTGACTATATCGGTCCAACCTGTAGTCTTTTTCTGTAGGTGCGTAGTGGACCAGCCATCGCCTCCAGAGGCTCTTTGAGAATCAGAGTGGCCTCTCTGATCAAAGCTTGGAGGTCTTGTGCTGTTGTCTGGATATCTGCACTGGGCTCAGATATGCTTTCCTGGATAAAAGATTGTACAGGTACTGATGGTTAATCAACAAAAGTATTACAAAAAGTCATTTAGTGGTAACTGTTGGCAATCAATACAATATTGTTAATCACACACTCGTTTTCTGGCACTTCAACACCAGAGAGAATAGAATATAGCAATTTACAGTTTCTGCATATTTGCACAGAAAAATGTCAGTTCACTGAGATTTTAGCTCCTGTTCATCGTGTAAATCAAGTTTACAGTGTACGATAATGCATGGCTAAAAAAACGAAATGAACCTTTGGAAATATTATACCAAAAAGTTCGGATGAAGTACTTAACATTACTGTAGTTGAATAATTACACTAATGAAACAACTCGAGCTTCAACTCCAAAAACTATTAACATTGCATACCCATAATGATATGTCTATTTGAACACTGTCATAGTAAAGGGAACACTTGTGAGATTTTTTGAGATGTGTCAATATCAGTATATGTGTTACTGTTGAGGAATAAATTAAATGGCACATAGCACAAATAATAGACGTTTATGGCTTGCCACAAAACCCTAACAAAAAAAACATTTTGAGAATTAACCTGAATGTCTCTTTGGAATGATGCAGCTGTAGCTATAAACCTGTATGAGACCATATAACAATATGTGAGCATCATCTCTGCAAAGGACAACGCTGGTAGAGACAAGCAAAATTAGTGAGGTTTTAGTACAGACAGTTTGGCAAGGTTACCAAAATGACATTTTCTCAACATCCCCTAAATGGGCCATATTTTAAAGGGTATAACGCCTACAATTACTTATCATTTAAAAGCCCATCACAAACACTAAACCATCCTCAACAGAAGAGCTGCTCAGGCTGGTTGAATAAGTCGGGCAGGAAGTTGCTTTAGTTTAAACTGATAGTGGCACAGTTCAAACATTTGATCTGCAACACCTCTATGTTAAAGAAAAATAGTGATTATATTATATTGTGAACTATATGAAGAGAAGGAGTTAAACAGGATATTTGGAAAGCGGTGTGTTTTCTGGATTTAACAAACAAAAATGCTAGTTCTTTTTGGTTTTCACTTGAACTGAAGTAATGTACTTTCTCGCCAACCACATTTCACCTGTTTGTTAACTTACGAAAGTATTTCTGTTGATGAACTCCGCCCAGTGCATGTTGACTTTTCGCAGGTCCTCTGCAAGACTTCGACTGGTTTGAGGGTCAGTTGACTCGATCAAAAAGCTACCCACCTCATTGAGGTGGGCATGCTGAGCACCCCACTCAGCCACGGACTCCGATGTCACCTTAACATAGGCATGAACACCAGCAGACGTTAGAAAAGATCATTAAATGTAAGAAAGAACTGTTCCAGGGAAAGGAACATCCTCAAAGGCAATGTTAAGTCTTTGTGCAGATGCAAAATGTGCAATTGTTATGACTCAACTTGAAAAGAAGCAAGCAGTAAATGATGATAAATGAAAACATCTCATCTTTCTGTAAATCTTACCACTGGTCTGTTGCTATGACTGTGTGTTGCAGAACCCTGCGCGAGCCAAGCCTGCACGGAGCTCAGGCAGTCGTTGTACGAGTCCCAGGCAGACAGGACGCGACCCATGATGCCCTTGACTGTTGTAACTTCCTCCAGAACCACAGCAGTGTCCTCCTCAAGCTGCTTCACCTGCTGACTGACGTGGTGGTAATCTGCAGCTAGGGAGCAAAAAACAACACCAATAATCACACTGCGAAAGAAGTCCAAGTTAAAGTACCAACTGAATATAATATGATTTCATGTACTAATAGGATACTTACCAAGGGCAGATTTGCTTGAATATTTCTCAGATATCTGCTTCAGCTTACGGAGAGCTGCCTCCAACAAAGATGGTAGCTCCTGAGTGTTTACCATTTCCTGTGTTCATAAAACCGCATAATGTCTACGTCAACAGCCGTGGTCACCACATTGTAGAACATGTGCTTTTTAGATGGATAGGTCAAAAACTCAGAGATGATTCTTGTAATAATCAAGCAAGTTTTTCTGCAGAAGTTTTCATGGACATTCACAAAGGTCACCAGCAACTTATAGAACAGAAGCTTCTTTAGAGTCAGCGAAACAAACAATAAGTACTACATTGCACGCCATGTTAGATTAGATCAAATGAAATCGAAAAGAAAGCTTTTCATACTAAAGTAATACAAAGTGCCTCAGAGGCTAAAAACAACATGCTAACATTAAATCTAGCATGTTGGTATTAGCATGGTAGCCTAGCTGCTACCCGGGCAAACTATTGTATCTACTGTAGGATGTCCCATTTGAATAAATACACATAAAAAATAGCTTTTGTAAGCTGGTTGCAGTGTGTTGAGCTTTTAGGGTTTTACATCATGAACTGTGGATGAAATTGAGGCTCTTTGGCTGATAGTACCTGATGAAATTCTGCAGCTAAAGTCATTTGAGTTCACTCTCTGGTACCATAACCAAACTTTGTCCTTCACCCCAACCAACCAATTTTTTCTGCTGTCATTCATAAAGAAATGTATTTGATCCGTAAAACGTCATCATCCTCAGCATACCACTCCTGTCTCAAGTCGTGTTTTAAAGATGCCAGATCCAGAGGAGGATTACTTACATGCCATTCTTGCAGCAACACCCTGACAGCCTCCGGAGAGATATAAGGTCTCTTCCAGATGTGGAGCTTGATCCTGATCTGGCCCAACAGATCCAAAACTGCGTGACGGTGCTCACGGTACTCCAGCTTGATCCCATGGTACTTAGCAGTCACTCTTACACTGNAATTAATTTAATGAATTTACACAATCCAAAAAGAAGAAAGAAAAAAAGGAAAAATATAAATTTCATGCATTGTCTGCACAGCTGAAGTGAACTCACTCACCTCCTCTTCATCTCATCCATCTTGTCAGTAGGAACCATCATGTTCCCATACTCATCCATGTTTTGGAAGGACTGGAAGGTCTTCAGCTGCTGCGGCATCTCCTCCAAGCACACCTATACCATTGAGCAGAAAGTACATGCACGTGTATGCTTACATACTTATCAAGTCTTATTCTTCACCTAAAACATGTTTTTAAAATGTGTCTAAAAAGAAAATAATAAAAATTGATATTTATATTACAATAATGTTTACTCTTTCTGCCCCCTGAAGACAATGTTATCCAAAATGTAACCAAAAAGCCTTCTTGAGTTTTATATCGTATGTTGAAGGTGTTTACTCTGAGCAGCTCTTGTTTTTCTCTGGCTTCATCAGCAGCACAGCCGTGATCCTGGGGGTCACCCTGTTCCTCAGTCAACACCCCCTCCGTCCTCAGCAACCAGCGGGCTACTGTGTCCAACGGGGCTGGAAGACTCATGTCCAAATCTATCTTGTATCCACGAAGCTAAAAACAAACACAGGTAGAGAAATCCCACTGATCATGTGTAGATTCAGTTTCTCTGGAATGAAAATGTAGACGGAAACCATTTTAGCAAATATATACCAGTCCTTCCAGGAAGTCTTTTAACGCAAATTCATACCAGCAATTTTGTCCAAAACTGCAAATCTACTTTGACAAATAACAATGCTCCACCATGTTACATAAAGTACACACATCAGCTTTTTGATTATTAACATGCATTGTGACATGCTCAGCTGTTGATTTGACAACCTATTACCCTCGTACTATTTTAAATGTTAAAAAACACTAACTACACATGTTAGCATCTTTAAAAACTTAATTTTAAACTCAGGGATCTCTTTTAAAAAGCAGCTGAAAACCATCTTTCTAAACTTGCTTTTCCATTTGCTGTTGTCATGTTTTACGTATATGTTATTGGTTTTTGTATTTCTTTGTGAAGCACTTTTGATTTTTATCTTGAAAGATAAAAATTGACTTCCATACTTCCAGCTGTAGTCACTGTTTTGGTTCATTGTGACATGCTCAGCTGGGGATTTGACTATCTACTACCTTCATGTTGTCTAATTAATGTAAAAAAAACACCAACTAGACATGTTAGCATCTTTGAAAACTTCATTTTGAACAGCGGTGGTTTTATTTGCATTCAGAATTAAGAAAAACCTTTTCACTGAGGGTGTCCCACGCCTCTCGGAGAGCCCGCTGCTCCTCGCTCAGTTTGGGAGTTCGTCTCATCGCTGTCAGTAAAGGCGTGATGGGCCTTCGCTGCTCGTTAAAGGACACCAGAAAGGTCTGAAATACCTGAGGGAAAGAAAATGTCTTCCTTAGAGCTGTTCTTGTGAGACCAACTCAAACTTAGGGGAACATAAAAATCTAAAGTTCTGATACAGTGAAAATGAACATTTTAAGGTTAAACAATGGATGCTCTGTATTAACACATGCTTGAGGGTCATGTTTTAGGGAACACCATCAGCTGCATTTTCTAATTTGCCCGTGAAACACCACTGGAATGAGATGGATGATGGTGATTATGCTTGAAATTGTCGACATGTTTTACCTATATAGTTTCAATGATAACACTATAATTAATTGGCCATTTATGTGGTCACACTAAACAACATGTAACACAATCTTCCAGAATGGGCCGTACTTAGAAACTTACATGGTATCTCTCTGAGTAGCTTTCTCCTTCTGTGGAGTCCCATCCCTCCAGCAGCTCGTCGTAAGCCTGAGCAAGCCAGCACGTGACTTCCTGAGCCTTTCGGTCAGGTGTTGCCTGGATACACGGCAGAAAAAAAAACTTAAAATAGTCTGACAAGACTCAACATTAGACTTCATCATAATAAAACAGCTTTACTGGGGTTTATTGTGATCAGTTATGCAAGAAGATAACGATAAAACATCCCAAGTCAATGCCAAATTTTAAAGAATAAAAACTGGAGATAGTCCTTTTAGAAATATACTAAGACCTGAACAAAACCGTCTTTGTGCAGAACTCATACTTCTACCCTGCAACAAATCTTTTAAAGTCACCAAAGGAAAGATGACTGGGGATCATTTAAGAACCAACAGAGCAGACTGAAAGCTCAAACTCATAAACATGAACATAGCTTGTTAGAAACTGGTATTTGTAGGCTCATGTACGTTAATACAACACACAGGAGGCAGAGAAATATACCCATGTACCCAGCTTTGGATGCTTTCCCAGAGAAATGGGCAAACTGGTTTGATCCGGCATGATCAGTAAAATGAAAGTAGCATGAGTGTCATCCTAAATATACAACTTTCCAAGCATTTCTGTAGGGTACGTGAAAATATAATCTACACTTACTTACATAAACAACAAATGTTTGGTGGCGCTAAATTACACAATGTTTCCTGACAGTAATGAAGCTGAAAACTAAAAAGCCAGAGGGGTTTTTTCAAAGTGCAGGGACAGAAAGCAGAAATACTAACCTGACGGCAGTAACAGAGCAATGAAATGTAAAGTCATTCATTTAAAGGAGCCATATGTAAGAATTATGTATCATCTTTATTTTAAGTTGTCGTTAAATCAAATGCTGCTGATATGTTACAAGACATTAAGAAATGAGGATAATTTCTAATACTGATATCACTGACAACCGTAATTTAGCCAGGATATTCTCATTTCAAAAACGGATTTGCAGCCCCTAAATGATGTTAT
>JAPMNP010655852.1:0-17762 GCA_029874935.1 Atherina boyeri | reverse complement strand
GCACTGCAACCCACTACAGCACATAGGTGTTGATCCGCCATCGTCTTCTCTACTCCTCAGAACCTGAGCGGAGTGGTGCAGGAGTTTGTGGCCCCCCCTGTGGAGTTGTTACATCACAAATCCAGTCTGTTTTAGGCTGCCTTTTAGTAATTGCCATTGGTTCACAGCGATTTGAATGAAGAAATACTCAAAAATGCCATTTTGATCTAAATTTTCTAGCTTTAGAAAAATACTACAAAAACATGTTAACAACATGGAAAACGTGATTTTCATTGGAGTGGGTCTTTAACAGTATTCTTTATGAAAAGGGGAAAAATATCAACAAATAACTTATAGTTCAGTTGGTAAATCTTTAATAATACATTTGAATTTTCAGAGTGAGAGTGTTAAGGCAAGATTACTAATAAATAAATGTAGGAGTTTAAATAGAAATTAAACAAGCAAAGTACAAGAAACTCACACTGTTCAGTAAGTGAATACATTTTATGACCTTGCACACCGTCTACGTTTTAGATGACAGTATTAGCAGGCTTAAAGTATGAAGTTAGTAAAAAAAAGAAAAAAGAAGCTACGTGGCATTGACAAACAGGTGTGGCAACAATATTGTCTGTGGACTGAATCCGGGCTGGTTGCTGTTGTGTGCAGGAGACTTTAATTAGTTAACACAGTTAATAAGTACAAAAACAGTTTCAGCTTTTACCATGTTTGCAGCTAAAAAGCCAAGATTATATGGTCCCCTATATCTGACCTCTGAACTTTCTTGTAAAAAAAAAAAATCTAGCAAAACATTTTCTCATTGAGGCATCATTTGCACATTGTCACCTTACAGTGATGATTGTCACTTTGACAATCATGACATTGTTTTAACATACTTTTTTATTTATTTCAGACTCAAACAAGGTCCACAAAATGATGATCCTCTCCCGGCTTTCTAGTGGCTTAACAAGAATACAATGAGACTTTTTGGGAGGGACAGAGGGTTTTAAGTTGAACAGGTTTCAGTGCACCTGCAATGACCTGTTTATCCACTCCATCTAGTTCTCCCGGGGGGAGATAAGGGCAACTTGAGTCTGGGGGGGGGGAGTGAACTTATCCCATTCAGCTAATAATTAGAGAGTGGGGGGATGACCTGAAGAATGTCTACACAAAAATCAGTGGACATTCAAGGCAACGTCGATTTGGATTGAAGTAAGTTTAATAATAGCTCTTATATGACCAAAGCTGATAAGCTCGAGTGTAATTTAACGATATTAATATAAATTACATATTTGGGGTCACAGTCATATCTGTACTAAAAACTATGCGTTTAAATTTAAGCTATGTCTCCGACAAGTCTTACCGGTTGGTCCGAGATGCAATACGAAGCTAGCTTCCCTGCTCTGCGCCGTCGTGAGTGATCCATTAGCTCTAATGATAGAGATCCGTCCCCTCTCCTCACCTGCTCCGTTTTAAAAAAACAAAAACCAAACAAGATAACGCCGCTAAGAATACAAATTTTATTTGACTATATGCATTTCACGACGACGGTAAGTAATATTATCACAGCTTTAATCTATCGGAAGCAAAATTTGACAGAGATTCGTTAGCTTGTAGCAGACCTGTGGATAAACAAGAAGCGAAATTAGCAGTTTCTCGGAGGTTGGCTCCGTCCGCATTTTAAGTGGTAATAATACGATTGTTGATTATGCTAAAACTAAATGTTTGTTGTTCGTAGGTGGCAATCAGTCACCGTATTGCATGTCGACATTTTTTATTCAGGTTATGTTTCCTAATACGAGAATAATAAGCTAATGGCTTTGGCAAGGGCATTCCTGGTCTAAAACTAGTTAATCTGCATTGTTTATGTTCTGCAGGTGGCATAAAACGCACCATCATTGGAGCTACACACCCATGTCTAGGCCGGTCATCATTTTTCTTTAAGAAGCAACGTCTGGTGATCCAAGGATGCTTTTGTCACATACGAAAACTACAAATCCCTGCAGGAGAATTGTGATATAATGGGACATTAAAGGATCTTGTGTACTAGACGAGGTGCAACTCCAGCGCCACAGCAAAATTGGTGGTCCGTAAAGAGATGGGACATATTTTCTCCTTTTCCTTTTCTGTTAAACATCAGCTATAAAGTGGCTCACCGTCTCAGAAACACATTCTTGGAGACATGGATATTTTGGGCTAACTCTTATTACATCGTATCGTTTTAAATAGCTGTGTGACTACAGGATTAACAGTAGTCATGCACAATCCTGCTCCAGAAATTGTAGCAGGATTCCCGAGTGGAGGTGTGGTGGACAAAGATGCAAATCCGGAGACAACTTTGGGGAGTGCTTACTCTCCGGTGGATTACATGAGTATCACCAGCTTCCCGAGGTTGCCAGAGGATGATGCGATGTCTGGGGAAAACACCCTGAAATCTCGCAAGGATGATGACAATGTCCTGAGTGAGCAGGACACAGGTGAGTCAGCTATAACCAATCAAAAACGTCCTTCCTCAAACGATGTTCAAAACCAATAATAATAATAATAGATACCAATACAAACACAATGAAGAATGGTTTATCACATTCTTCCTTGGGTGAATATTTCTTTTTTGTTTGACTTCAGTCATACAGGATTCAGAAATTAACTTTTTTTCTAAATAAAATTATCCTAACTATTATGATCGAGTTTCCTTTTGGATTGTTGGTGCTCTGCTTTGTTCACTTAATCTAGTTTTTGTTTGGCACTTCACACATTTCAGATCCAGATCTGTTTCTTAAGACGGCTCGCCTCCAGCGTCTCCCCTCCTCAGCTTCAGACTTGGCCAGCCATGACATTGCATCGCTTCAGGAGACCAGCACTGACCCCTTTAATGATGAATGTGCCTGTCAACGAGATGGACTAACAGTCATCATCACAGCCTGTCTCACCTTCGCTACAGGGGTTACAGTAGCGCTCATCATGCAGATTTACTTTGGAGATCCACAAGTAAGGGCAGATGTGTGTTTTCTGCTGTTGCACTGGTTAAACATTTTGCAATCGTTTTCTTCTCTGTAATGTGTAATTATAAGATTTTGGGTGAGTCAATGTGATACAGTAGCTTCTTCTCACATAAGCTATTCAATATTAAGTATTCTAAATCTGTCTCTCTTTTGCTTGTTCTTTTGTTTTCTTTTTCGTGTTTGGTTTTCCTTTTCTTTTGTTTTTTATAAGGTTTTCAATCAAGGAGCGGTGGTTACAGATGTTGCTCAATGCACATCTCTTGGGTTCGACATTCTTGGGAAGCAGGGGTCCAGCGTTGATGCTGCCATTGCTGCTGCCCTCTGTTTGGGAATTGTCCATCCTCACACCTCTGGTATAGGAGGGTAAGAAAAACCAACAGGTCATAAGATGGAAGCTAAACAGAGGCCTGTACTACAAAGCAGGATTAACATACCCAGGATATCTCTCTGTTCTCAACCCTGATAAGCGGAACTACAAAATTGGTTATGAAAACGGTAATTGAACCAAGGGTTGGAATAGTGATTCCTTACTGTGAAGGCACAATTAGATGTGCATTCGATAAATTTATGTTTCTGCAGTTATCACATATTAGCCTCATTATTTCAGATACAACCCTAGTGGAGGTAAACAGGTTGTCATTCAGCTTAAGTTACCGTGGTGATTTAACCCAGTAAAAAGGGAACCAGCGTTGTAGGATGGAAAACCCAGGGTTATCCTAGAAATTAACTCGATTAGAGAAAATCCAGCCTCGTAGTACAGGCCTCTGGTTAACCAGTGAAGTGCTTTGAATTACCTTGAATGTAGAAAAAGAAGCCAGCTTTTTGCTTTGTTGATATTTAGAGGCGGCGTTATGTTGGTGCATGACATTCGAAAGAATGAGACAAGAGTAATTGACTTCAGAGAGACCGCTCCATCTGCCATTCACGGAAACATGCTGCTGACAAATCTCGACATGAATGTAAGGAGTTTTCCCTTTTCTTTTACTTGTGAGAAACCACAGGAGAGCTTTATAATTGTTTTGTACTGTGCACACTGTTGATTTGTTTGGTTTTCAGGTTGGCCTGCTTGTAGGAGTTCCTGGCATGCTCAGTGGGATGCATCAGGCACACCAGCTCTATGGCAGGTCCTGTAACAATCTTTCAATTACTATCTATTGATGGTAGCAGTTTTTGCACCTTCTACATTCTTTCTTCTTTTTTGTTGGAATTCACTGTCACACGCCTTTACTTCAGTTTTCCCAATAAATTAAACTGAATACACAAGTTTATTGAATGGTTTCTAATATTGTTTTTAAGGCAAGAAAAGCAAAAGCTGATATTTTGAGCCTCGGTGTTCACATCTTAAGACGTGAGATCTCATAGTAATGTACAACCAGCTTTGTCTCAGGAAGAGCTGGTGTTTCTGCTGCTCTGCAATTACCGTAATGCTTGGTTATTATCATGTCATTAAGAGACATATTAACAGCTCTATAAATATCTTTGCCGATCACTTAGATGAGATTAATTGTAAAATATTGTGGATTAGTTGTGTTGCAACTGAGATTGACTTACATAATCTTTTATTTCATCAGGATGCCATGGAAGAATGTAGTTGTCATGGCAGCAGATGTGGCCAGAAATGGATTTAATGTTACTCATGACTTAGGTAAATATAGAGTACTATCTTGCTAATTACTGGAAGAAGTCACTGTCTTTAATATCACCTCCTGCAGATAGAAACAACAGCTTTATCATCCAGCCTCAATGTTCACAAATAACATGAGGTGAGGTGATACTAATTTTAAGCTGTCATCTACCTCTCCACAGCTGAAGCCCTTTCTAAAGTTAAGGACCAAAACATGTCAGACGCATTTCGGGATTTGTTCCTACCGAACGGCCAAGCTCCCCTTCCTGGACTGTTTAGCCGACGGCTTGATTTAGCAACCGTTTTGGATGCTGTTGCGGATAAAGGGATCTCAGAGTTCTACAGTGGGAATGTGGCGCAGGAAATGGCGGCTGCAGTAAGGAAGAACCTTCTGGTTATATAAGTATTCATGAATTCTGCATGGCCTCCACTGCGAATCACTTTAACCCCTAAAATACTCAAGTGTGGTTTTCTAACACTTCAGCTTTTTAGGTATTTGTGATTTATTAATTCACTATTGTCATATTGTACTACTATACTTATTAATAGTGTGATGATGCTTGTTTGCTGTTTAGAAAAATATGATACCTAGCCTATATGTTACAAAGCCACACCTGTTTTGGTTACTTCCTTGTGCCAGAACAATATGACCACTGAGAAAGTCTTTTGTTCGTACACAGCTATTCGTATGCTGTTAAATGTAAACTATGGATAAGCCTTTTTCCTGTCCTGTAAAGTTAGCCCCACCCAGCCTCATCCTGACAGGACTGGGTTTATTGATTTGTTGCATATCAAACTTTGATAGTTCAAATCAAAACTCGGAGACTCTTAGTGAACTGCAATTCTAAGATGGAAATGCTCAGACATGTTGGGGACTGCTTGTTTATCCAAAAAGAAAGAAACACCTTCAAGAAAATAATGGGGGGGCAAACCTTAAAACACAATCTAAACAGTTCTTGCACCTCTGTCATTAACAGGTCCAAGCAAGAGGTGGTGTGCTCACAGAGGGTGACTTTGGAAACTACAGCACAGTAATACAAAAGCCTGCAGAGATCATTTATCAGGGTATGATCAGCATGACTTGCTCTGTCCTGGATCACTTGCCCAATATTCGTCTGTGCTTTCATTTTTTACTTGATAATATTAAAACTGGAAAGATGGAAACATATCTGAGCTCATATTGCTTATAGTAGTTAAATAGAAGAGGAAGAAATGTTTTATTTGTAATTGTTTCAGTGGGACAATTCAACAAATTATGTTGGGACTGGTCAAATGATACTGTTTCTCTGCTGCTTGACTGACCACTACCAACATAATTTTGTTGTATTGTCCCACTGATACAATGGCAATAAATGTCATATGTTAAATGCTACATGTTTGTATTGCTTACATTGTTTTATCAATCTACCTGTTACTAAATATCTTCTTAAATTTTATAGGTTCCTTTTATATCATATTGACAATGTCATGTTCTGTGGATTTTTTTATATAGTATCTATATTCTACTATTGTAAACCTTCAGTACACCCAGCACTGTTGGTGAAAAATGATTAGATTTCAGAAATCCCTATTACACAGCACTTTAAAAAAAAGATTATTTCTTCCATCTTATGACCTGTTGGTTTTTCTAAAGGACATCATGTGATGGCAGCCCCAGCCCCACATGCAGGTGTGGCCTTGATCACTGCACTTAATATCCTTGAAGGCTACAACATTACAAGCCAGTTTCCCAGGAACAGCACCTACCACTGGATTGCAGAGGTAGTACAACAACTGTTTCACCACTGTATGGCCATAAAGGGATATTTATTACTGTAATCTGCAGCAGACAGCACGCAGTGCATTCTCAGTTTGGAGAATTGGAGATGAGGAATTCTGACAAACTGTGTGTTAAGCTCCCCTACCAGAATTCCTCTCTGCTTCTCCATACTGAGAGCACCTTGACCATAGTCAACAGTAAGACACTGACTGCTATTAGTACTTCACATAATGTCTTTTCAAAAACTGAAACATTCCTTTCACACTCTGCAAGGTTATTTTTGTGTTGTTTTGTTTTGTTTTGTTTTTACATATGTTAATTTTATAATAATCTCCCAGGCTGTGAAGATTGCTCTAGCCCTGGCTAGTGGGCTTGGAGACCCCATGTATGACACCTCTGTTTCAGAGATTGTTGCCAAGATGTTAAGGTAGAAATCACTCCTCCAAGAACTAACATGATTATATGATTAATGCATGAATCCATTCCAATTTAATCAGATAATGTCATTGAACTTTGGTATTCTCATCTCCTAGTAAATCACAGGCCTCCCTACTCCGGGAGATGATCAGTGATTCTCAGGCTTTCCCTGTCAGCCATTACACTACACCATTTACCCTGGAGGATGGTGCAGCAGCTGCCCAGGTCACGGTCATGGGTCCAGATGACCACATCGTGTCAGTCATGAGGTATTTTGTGTTTTAAATTGACAAGCTGTGTATCAAAAAGATAGTTAACTGTTGATTAATCTAAACATATTTGTTTTGTTTTTGGTTTAGCTCCTTAAACAAACCATTTGGCAGTGGGATAGTAACACCTTCAGGAATCCTTTTGAATAGCCAGATTCTGGACTTCTCGTGGCCTAATAAAACGCTGAGGTCATCACCCAACCCTGTAATTGCTACCTTCTTCTTCGTTCAATTCGTTACTAGAGGATCTCTTATTAATGGATTTTCTGTAGCTTCCCATAGTTCTCATCTTTGTTTTCTTTTTTTCTGTAGCATAATGGCCTCCAGCCTGGGAAGAGACCCATGTCCTTCCTTATGCCCACAGCTGTAAGGCCTGCTGTGGGGTTATGTGGCACTTACGTGGCTGTTGGATCTTCCAATGGAGAGAAAGCTCTCAGTGGCATCACACAGGTTATTTGATTAATCATCCACATTGGTTTCGTACTGTGATATTGTTTTAATTGTTTTCTTCTGAAAAATTTATTTATTCATGCTGTTTTATTAAAGTATATATCTTTATTGTGATCCTGCACAGGTACTGATGAATGTCCTGTCTTCACGTAAAAACATGAGTGACAGTTTGGCATATGGGAGACTCCACCCACAGCTGATGCCCAACACCCTGCTGGTGGATTGTGAGTTCTTCCTACTCGTTCTTGATTATGGGGTTTAGTCCAAACTTAAAAGATACATTTTAATTTTAATATCTGCAAAGCAATAACTTAAGTATTGAGTTTTGTCACATCATAGAAAAAATGGCTTTGCTAAATATATAGAGTTGGGTCTCTGCAGTATTAAATACTATACTGTTCACTTTCTTTTCACACGCTTTCAGCAGTTGTTTTTAGCTTTATAATATGTTCAGAAACAAAAATGTGCCCCACAGAAGCTCTGACTATCAAGCCCAGCTCCCATTTCCTGTTGTAAACATTTTGTATTAACTTCATAGATAAAGAAGGATCCATCAGCGCCCTTGACTTTATGCTTACACTTTCATCACCTTGCCTTTTTTATGTACACTATGCAAAATGGAATAGGCAGTAAACATGTAAAACAAAAACGCAGGTGTCAGATGTACAGTTACCATAGCAGAGTAAGATATGCAGTATTTCTCTGCAGCAAGGAGAGTAATCTGCACAGTAAAGAGGTTGGAATCTTTGGCTCTGAAGAGCAAAATCAACCTCTATTCAAAATGTGTTTTTTATGTCTGAATGAATGAATCTTCATAATAAAATTCTATGATGGCTGCACCTGCTATGTGAACGCCAAGCAAGTGTTGAGTTGGAATGAGGGGTGAAAAAAACAGAAGAACATCTTTTTCAGTATAACTTTTGTTTTCATTGCTAATTTCCTCTTCTAACCTTACAACATCCTTTCTCTGCTCCTTCTGTTTCTTCTTCCCCATCCTCTGTAGCTGAATTTTCAGAGGATGATGTGGAGCTGCTGCAAGCCAAAGGGCACAAAGTTGAGAGGATGGATATTCTCTCTTTGGTGGAAGGCACACGGAGAACAAATGACCTCATCATTGGCGTGAAGGACCCCCGTAGTGCTGATGCCTCCGCCCTTACTATGTCTAACATGCCTTAGAGCAGCCAAACTCACATAAGATTGGAGGGGTAAGACTAACAAATTGTCATTAAGGGAAATAAGGAAGCTACTGATCAACTACTAAACCAAACTAATACACTCATCAATATGTAACAGCCAATGTACTGCTTGGAAGGAAAAAAGTTTGAATAGGACATGGAGCTTTCTCTGAGCAGGAATCTGATGGAGATCCTCTGTGGTCACACTGAATACTTACAGGTAGCATCACTTTACATGCCAAGTATGCAGTACCCCCATTCAGAGTCTCAAGCACTTTCCAGTCACAGTGTATAGAATGTTCAAGGTGTACGTCCGTAAATTGCTTCAAAATCGGCTTCTAATATTTTGCCAGAGGACACAGCAAAATAAGGCATGTTTTAAATTAATGTGTTGCATTCCAGTTTATTTTAAAAGGGAAATTAATTTTGAGCATGGTTTTACTTGGTTGATGTGAAGATATACTGTTTTGACACTATTGTTAGTAGCAGCTCACTACAACCACTTGTGAGTGGAATGTTTATGATAGTTGTAGAATGAGTGTTAAGTCAGGGATTCTGAGGTAATTACTGGGGACTAAATGCATTATTTGCAAGAATGGGTGGTCATAAGGGGGAAAAAAAACAAGGATCCCAGACTAGGAAGTCGCATAAAACACATGCATGGTGTGTAGTGTATTTGAACCACCTATGTGCTTTTAAACCCCCACTGCATTTCACCATTACTCTAAATAACACATAAGATCTCTTTTAGATATTTAGGAATTAAGTCTTACATCATGCTATCTGAACACGACTGTCCTAAACTGAACACATTTACTCCTCTGCTCTTTTCATGATGTGTAACTGTGATTAGATGTTGTTTGGTTAAACTGCTGGAGCTTTAAGTGTTGCAGTCAAACTGACTCCTTGGGACCAGTTAACACTGACATGTTATTGACACCAAACATGATAAATAGAAATGTCATAAGACCTTCACATCTCAGTATAGTTTTTTCCAGAAGCATGATTTAGTGTGTATTTAACATATTTAAATATGCATTATAAATAATTAGAAATATATTTTTGGAAATTTAAGTTGATGCATGTTTTTGTTCTCAGCATTTGGATTAAGACTTTTTTTAAGAGCAGGTTATACTTATTAGAATGGAAATAATAACTGGATTCTTTCAAATTGGATTGAATGTAATGTATTTTTATATGAACACGTTTGGCTGCATACATTATTTGTGCTGTCAGTGAATTCAGTCAGCCTATTTTAGAAACTGATGCTATGTTTATTTTTGTGTAATTATGTAATTTTGTTGTGTTGTATATTTAAAATGAAAACAAACAGCTTGTTTAGAATTTTGCACTCTGCAAAAATGCCAATCACGGCTGATCAAATAGGTTCTTAATCTTATCGTCTGTTGTTAGTAACCAGTGCAATATGACTGTTGATGCTTGTCCTGTGTACTTCTAGAGTACCATGCCTTAAGGCACACATTTGCACAACACCTGCTGTTTGATCCCATTGTGCATTTATATCTGATTTTCTTAAAAAATCAGCACTACTCAAATAAAACAAAATATTTGCACACATCCAAAGATGAATGTTTTTCTCATTGTTTGTCCATACCTGTTTGTTGACTGCAGTTTTAAAGTTGTGATCATGCAAGCTTGGCACAAATATTAAGGACATTTTTGTTAGGTTGATTATTTCTCCACTTTATTTCTACCAATTGGTGTAGTATTATACATTGTTGGAAAGCCCGATCAGTTACCTTTACAATTAGATATAACTTGTAAGGATAATTAACTTCGGTAATAAACAACATATCAAAATGTGTGTTTAGTGCCTCCCAAAAATGTGTCAAATTCCCCAATATTCCTGTTGGTATTCCTTTTTGTTTTTAGAGTAGTGCTGCCAGGTGCGTACCAGTTACAGAATATGATTGGCACCTATTTGACAGACAAACATATTGGAATGAGGACGGAAATTGAGAGATTGTGGAGCCAGAAGCTATCCCAAATCTCCAGTATCTGGGCCTAATTCCATCCTGCAGGATAACAACTTTCCCACACAGAACCAAGATAATCACAGAGTACCTCCACACTGGAAATAGAGAGGATAGAAAGGCCTGCTGTCCAGACCACCCATTGAACATTTATGGAATAGGCTCGGGTATGCTATTTGTACAAGAGCCACCAACATGACCACATTGGTTGACCCTCAACAACTACTGGTTGAGGAATGGGGTGCCATTTTACAGTAGAATATGATCAGATTGGTGGCCAGTATGAAGAGGACATATCAAACGGTTGTAGTGGAAGAACCATACACTGCCACAGCAGCCTGGCACCTGCTCCTCATGCTGGTAACCAGCTTGATCACACACTGCTGCGGGATGGCATCCCATTCTTCCTACAGCATTTTTCACAAGTCATCCAATGTGGTTGTGTGCCAGAGTGAGGATTATTTTATCCTCATTGTAGCACAAAAGCACACCCAAGTGGATCCTACAAGTGTACAATGGATTTGTGGTCAGGACTCCCGGCAAGCCATTCCATCCTTTCCATTCCCAAATTCAGCCGGTAGTCTATTAACCCCATCCTTTGGGGACGAATATTGTGATCTTGGGAGATCTCTATCACACTGCCTCTATCAAAAGCTTTTTGCCTGATACTGCTACTATCCGCATAGCTTTTGTGTGTTTCACCACTAGTGATGGGCGATAGGCTGATTTTCTTTCTGATCCGATGCCAAGAAAATTCAAGTCACTATCGCGATACCAATTCGATACCATACTTTCCACAAAAAAAAGAATGTTTGGAAATCTCTTTCAAAGCAGGCTACACTAAGGGGAAATTAATTGAGTTATATTTTGTTCTAGAATATTTTGTGACTCAAACTGAAATTATGAGTTAAATGCATGAATCGATAAATATCACAATGTTGCATGTTAGTGAACATTTAGCCTATAAGAATTTCAATTTCACCATCAGTCCAAACAAATTAGAATGATTGTAATTATGTCTTTATTCTATTAAACATTTTCAGCCATAGTTTCATTTCTTAAAGCCCCACAATGTCTGTGTTACTGAATATTTAATGACACCCAACCCCTGCATCATCCTTACCAATCAATCTTGAAACCTTTTGAATTAATGTGAGGTGATCTCAGGGATACATCACTCCATGCTGAACTCAATACAGATATTTATTGTAGCATTTATTTGTACTCTTGCAGCACCTGTCCCTCTCCTCATCCTCTTCCTCGTCATAAATTCTTATGATTGACTCATATTTGTTTAAGGAGATTTCTGGTGTTGCTACAGTACTTCCATGTCTTTTCACATATTTTACAGTTTGCCAGTAAGAAGCAATAAGCTGCACTAACTGTGCATTTCACGTAAGACTGGCAGGCAAAAGAAAAAGTAGTTCTTATCTTACCAACTGGGTATTAGACAAGATCATGAGTAGTTTCCACTGTATTCCAGTGTGTGATAAACTACATATTTACCCCCGAATTACTAAAATGTTGATATTCTAATATGAAAAGCGATTTTAGAACAAAAAGCTGGAGGGATCGATATTTCAGTATCGATGCACACATCCCTAATTTTGACCAACTGAATACAACTGGCCGCCAGAGCAACAGGTGCAGTTCGGGTAGCCTACCTTATTTGTCAGTATCTGGGGTACCAGAGGCTCAAAACAAGAGTCCATAGTAGAAAAAGATATTTGACATTGACAGAGAGGGTTTGTCAAGTTTTTTCTTGCTAATATCAATATAAATTTTCTTTTGAAAACCATCACCGGAAGTTGCTTTTCGTCCTGCTGAACTGTTGATAAGATTCATGTTTTGTTAGCCAGTCTTGCGAGCAGATGTCGACTGGTTCAACTTATTTTCTGATGATTATATGAAGTAAGACTTTTTATTTTCTCATGCGTTGTTCACTAATAATATGAAAGAAGTCAAAGTAAACGATCGCGTAAGCTAAGATACAGTACTTGAGTGCATTTGTCATTAATTACCTGCTGTGCTGTCTGGCTAACGCAGCTAACACTTGCTAACGGGAGCTTTCATAGAGGCCAGCAGGAACCGCTTTGACGTTTATTTTATCCTCTTTCACTGCTGCCACGAACAAGTAAATCTAAGATGTAAGCGTTGTTTACACAAGTATTGACACCGAATATGCATGATAATGTAGGAAACTGGGATATGAGTGTTCACTTTGCAGATTTTATTCGCTGTATGTTAGCTTACATTTGCGTGGAGGCCCGTGGTTCTGCTTGGGCCGATCATTTTAACAAAGCTCATCACCAGGTTTGGCTCTGGATTTCTACTGTTGTGACCCTTACTGACGTTAGTAGATATCATACTAAACCTTAAATGATCCTACCACTAACTGAAAACTTTGTTATCCATTGATAGACTGACCATCACCGGGTTGTGGTGTCACACACACACACACACACACACATATGTGTTAACTGTATTTAATTATAATGTAATTTGTTTACACGAGGTTCTTTTACGAACAAATTAAACATGTTGCGTTTTAGTTGGTCACTTTATTCTTTTGTTTAATATGTAACTCAATTATCCAGCAATTGTATCAGTCAATTATGACCCTCTACTCTGTCATCACTGTAGTTTCATGGCACAAGTTATCAGATGATGTTGTAATCTGTGTCTTTTGTAATATGTGATTGCAGAGTAAAACGGTTCAGGCGCCACTCTTAACACAAGTGGAGGATGGCACACCGACATACCCTACCTGGGATGTCCCAGAAGACGGAGTACATGGAGCCTGATGGTGAATCAGACAGGGACTCCGGTGTTGGAGAGGATGCAGGAGAGGATGCTGACAGCTTTAAAAAAAACAGTGTAACAGAAGAATATGAAGTCAAGGAGCAAGATGGTTTTGAAGTAAATGATGGGGTGGAGGAAGATTCTACTGTCTTTGTTGCTTTCCAAGGGAATATAGACGATGAGGACATCACACAAAAACTTGAGACTGTCCTCAGTGGCATACCTAACATGCTTCATATGGGTTAGTTCTTACGTCTTTTAACATTTTTATGCAAGACGAAAAGATATTTTTTCTGCCTTTGTTGGGGAAAAATACTTCCTTGTGTAGCTGTCGACTGAGCACAATTGTATATATTGTTATTTTATATTGATCCATGACTATCCCCTTTCTATGAGCTTATTGTTCACAATAGTAAAATTCACTCTCTCTTTTTGATTGGACTGACCAATTATATATGACGAGGTATCTTGATGCAGCTAGTAGTTATACATTTAGTCGATAATCAGGAGATTACTTATGTGCTTCCCGTATATGCGTTTATCCATGTTGCAGTTGAAAAGCTTGCACCCATATGCCTGTTTTGCATTTCCCAACCAGTAGGCTGTCTGGGAATATGTTGTCAGCCATTGTTGTGATTCAGCTGTCTCTCAAGTGCTCATCTTGCAGATCAACTTCACATGTCCACAGTAATCTTTATTGCTGTCCTTATGTCGCTCTTGGAGAGATCACCAACCAGAAGCTGCGGCAGTAGAACTAGTTGTGACACAATGCTAAGTTCATTGATGCTGTTGAGCAGAATACACCCGCTGCAGTACACAATGTTTGAGTCTGTTTGCAAGATGACAATCTCACTATAGAGACAGCTTTATAGGAAAAAGTCCCCTTTTTGTCATGAAGAACGTGCTGATAAAGATATTTGTTTATCTGAAAAACAACTTTTTTTTAATCAAATTTAAGTGAAATGGCAGATGTTTATTACTCTGACAATAGATTATCTCATTTTGTAGAATTGACTAAGAATATGAGTTACATGTGCTTTCAATATGAATCAAGTTGAAGGAAGCTGCATAAGTTTAAGAAACTCTGCAGGCACTATCATGCATGGGTGAAGGTGGCTCAGTTGGTAAGAGCGTTCACCCATGAACCAGAAGGTCCGGACTCCAAAGTGTCACCAAAGTGTCTTTGGGCAAGACACTGAACCCCCAGTTGCTCCCGGTTGGGTCAGGCCAGCGCCGGTGTATGGCAGCTGCCAACGACCGGTGTCTGAATGTGTGTGTGAATGTGAATGTCTGCAGTGTAATGCACTTGGCTGGAAAGCTGGAAAATGCTATATAAGTGCAAGCCATTTACCATGTAACATGGTATGCAGTTGTGTACTCTAGCATGCTCCATCTGTTTCTTGCTTTTCAGTAACTGATGAAAAAAATAGAGGGTTGGGGGGTGGGTGTTTTAATTCCACTACCACTGTATACATTAAATGCTCTCCTTTTAGGCCCTGAGAGACTGCAGCCCCAGTGTGTGGAGCCATGGAACAGTGTACGAGTTACATTTAACATTCCTCGGGATGCCGCTGAGCGACTCAGACTGTTGGCACAGAATAATCAGCAGCAGCTCAGAGATCTGGGAATACTTTCTGTGCAGATTGAGGGTAAATGTGTAGTCATCACATTATATTGGTGGGACTTCAAAGCAAAATTTGATCAGAATTTTTACTTACAATGACTTATTTTTCTTTCTCTTCAGGGGAGGGAGCCATCAATGTGGCTGTTGGACCAAATAGAGGACAAGAAGTTAGAGTTAACGGACCAATTGGGGCACCTGGTCAGATGAGACTGGATGGTGGATTTCCAGGTCAACCTGGTCCAGGTATTGGTGAGTTATTTTGAGTTGCAGTTAAATTAAAGGCAATTGTAGATGAAGACCAGAAAATATACTGCTTTCTTTTTTGTATTCTTTTAGCATTCATTGCTGTTGATTATAATTTTCCTTTTATTCTTTTTCAATAGTTATTTTATCAATATTGCTGTTTACTTATTATGCATATTTATAGTGAATTGATATGTATTTGTATTTCCACGAGGAGGGGTAAGGATGGCAAATCCATCGATGGTTCCTCCTGGGCCTGGCATGGTAGGTCAGACTATGTTACCAGGCAGCAGTGGACAGATCCATCCTCGTGTTCAGAGACCATCCTCACAAACCGGTTAGGATCTTTTTTCTTTTACTTTTTTTCACAGAACTGTTTTCAAATAAATTGTTTGGGGCTTTTGAAATTATTTTTATTTTAGACAGAAAAGTAATAGAAACTTTTTTATTTATAGATGTGATGGATCCAATGATGCCGGGTATGTCCATTCAGCAACAACAGCAGCAACTTCAACACCAACAGGCTGGTTCCCATGGCTCAGGCCCCATTCCCCCTCAAGCTGCCCATCACATGCAGGCTCTGCAGGCCGGGAGACCACTCAACCAGGCTGCACTGCAGCAGCTCCAACAACAGCATCACCAACAGCAGCAGGCCCAGCAGCAAGCTCAGCTTCAACTTGGACCTAGACCCCCATTTAATCCTTCTGGTCAGATGGCTGTGCCTCCTGGCTGGAATCAGTTATCCTCTGGGGTCCTACAGCAACAGACACCTCAAGGAGGCCCTGCCTGGAGAAAACCTCCACTCCAAGCTCAGATGGTTCAGCGCCCACCCTCTCTAGCAACAGTTCAGACTCCCAATCACCCCCCACCCCCATATCCATTCGGCAGCCAGCAGGCTGGGCAGGTATTCAATACCATGGGGCAAGGACAGTTGCAGCAGCAGGCAGGAATGGGTCAGTTTGCTGCACCCCAGCCTAAAAGTCAACAGCCTGGTCCTGGTGGTGTTGCAGGACCACCAAGACCTCCACCACCCCTACCACCAACTTCTGGACCGCAGGGCAACCTCACAGCAAAGTCCCCTGGATCATCCTCATCTCCATTTCAGCAGGGTTCCCCAGGAACACCTCCCATGATGGCTCAGAGACCTACTACTCCTCAAGGATTCCCCCAGGGTGTAAGTTCTCCAGGAAGAGCAGCCCTCAGCCAACAGGGTAACATGCAACAGGGATTCATGGGAATGCCCCAACATGGACAACCTGGGACCCAAGTTCACCCAGGCAAGTCACTGTTAGAGCAGATACCCCCACCCACCCACCCCATGATGTCCAAAATAACAAAATGAGTTATGAATGATTGCAGGCATGGCAAAACGTCCCATGGGCTTTCCAACTCCAAACTTTGTTCAAAGTCAGGTGAGTGCCAGCACTCCAGGAACTCCCGGTGGAGGGCCACCTCAGCAGTTACAGAGCAACCAAGCAATGAGTCACACAGGTAAAATATCACACAACAGATGTACTTTGGGCGATGTCTTAAAGGGGATACAGAGGATTTTTCTTTTTGGACAAAATTTTAATCTTTGCTAAAACCTACTGGAGAGATATGTAGCAGGCCCATACTTATGAAAAAAAGTAAAAAGAAATGGTGAGTTTGGATGTGGTTGGGCCCAAAAAACAATAGCTAATAGAAAACGACCTCTAGCCATGCAATATTGGTCGTTGGTACATCAATCAACCTCTCTAATTTTGAGTAATGGGGGGGAGGCTTTTCATAGGAGGATAGGTGGGGGAGGAGGCGGTCTCGTGCATGAAAATGATTCTAACCGTCGCAGACCTGGAAAATTCTCTGTACCACCTTTTTAAAAGAAACATATTGGTCCATTGCATTACATTTTCTTGATCCCTTTAATAAGAGAGGGTTTTTTTTTTGTAGTTGTGTTTGTGTGCAAACTTAAGTACTGGTCACACTTGGCACTATTGGGTTCAATCCCGTTTCAACTCACCGGGTGTCAAAGTCTAGAACAAATAGCCAGTCCAGGGTTGTGCAAATACTCATTTAAGTTTGTTGATGTCGACCCTCAGTCAAAAGTTTGAGACGCGGCACTTCAACTTTCGACATGGAGAACGATAACATGAAGAACGGCAACATATTTGCGCGGTGCATATTAATACGTCATTACCTCCTTATCACGTGGGTGAATTACACAATCGTTCCGAAACAAGCAGCCGTTGCAGACCACCTCTGAAGGTGGGTCTGGGTGCCGCGCAGCAGCATCCAGGCACTGCGCCACGGCCATCGACCGCACTGAAGTTTTAACGTTAAACACGTTACCCCCCGCTATTTGTATCTGGGATATACTCCAACCGTGCCAAGTGTGTCCGGTCCCCTAAGGCCCTTTTCCACTGCAACTACACAGGGCACAGTACAGCA
>JAPMNP010655797.1:0-10920 GCA_029874935.1 Atherina boyeri | reverse complement strand
AAAAAAAAAAAAAACACTGCAATGACATGATTTAAAAATAGTTTGAATATATATGCCCTAATTAAAAGGTTTGCCATTAAATAAAGAGTTCGACTAAATGTCAGCATTTTACTCATCTGGCACTCTGTGATGCAACAACCTGATATGCATTTAAACAGCCTTTTAATTAGTCGCCTCTAATAACCTCTCAGAAGCACCCTCTTTTTATATACTGATCTGCAGATGCTGGGGAGACTGGAAGCAGCTTCCTTTATTTCCTAATTTGCTCACAAAAACAAGAGGGTAAAATTGGTTAGCTGATCAAAGAGAAAGGAAGGTTTATGGCAGTTCAGCCTCAGTCAAGACCCTCTGAAGAAAGTGTAAAAAACACAGTGCTCATGGAATAAAAGCCATTAACTACAGCTCTTGAATCAATCTAATTACCAGAAAAAATAAGGAAATTTGTGTTTGATGGATTATTTATGTTGTAACAATGCCTCTTGGCAATAAATTCCATTGGAAATACCGTTGGAAAGCCGATTTATTTCCCATATGAATATGGCCATGCTGCATTGATTAGGAAAATTAATTTGTGGGATAAGCAGCAGAATTGAGTACATGGGTTGTGGAAACCTGCCAAACAGCTTATTCTGCCTTTGGCTGGTGATGTGCGATACTGTAGCCTACCATTATTTATTTTCGATCCAATACCAAGTAAAATTCATACTTGTATCGGCCATACCGATCCGATACCAATGCTCTGTACAAAAACATAAAGTGTTTGAAGACTCACTTTCAAAGCAGGCAACACTAAGGAGAGAGGAATTTTGGACTCTAACTGAAATTACCATTAAGATCAATGAATATATAAATACCACAATAACTGCATCTTTGTCATCACTTACTTAGTATATTTCAGTTTATATCGTTATCTATCTAATCTGTCAAATACTTTTCAGCTGTTTCTTTATTTTCTAAAACCCCACAATGGCTGTTTTACTCAATATTTAGTGAGTCATACTGTGGCAGGCCGGAAAAAGTAGTTCCTAGCAAAAATTGTTGCAATGATAATAACTTGGAAAAACACATCACTACCTATGGCTTAATATTTTTATTCTATTCCATCTCACATTAGAACAGACAGTAGTAAACCACAAATAGCCAAGATTCGGAGTGTGGTGGGTAGCAGACTTCGCCAGGATTCAGAGGCTCGTGCAGGAGCAGTAGTGTTTCAAACAGGATGGCGAAACTATCAGCACCTCCCGTTAGCCCGGAGCAGTATTCATTTACATCAATCAGGCTTCATCCTCCCTCAAATCATTTGTGCGTTTAAGAAAAACGGTAAATAAGCAGCGATAACTGGCCTGGCGCCATTATTCTTTAAACACCGTCAAGTGACGTTTTATAAACCGGAAGTGACGAACTGACGTCACGTTACCAGGCAAACCAACGCCTCAGAATCTGAAACGAAAAATCAACGTTTGCAAGCTCATTCCAACACAATAATCATGCCAGTATAATATTCTAATATTAAGGGCTGTCTGATATTCGTTTGAATGTCATTATTTTTGTTAATGTTCGAATTATATTCGAATATCGAATTTCGTTTTCCCAGCCATAGTTCCTAGCAACTGGATATAGTTCAGACAAGATCCTGATATTATAGTTTCTGTCCACTGCTGTCATTCCGTGAAAAACTACATGTTTTGCCCAAACCACTAAAATATTGATATTCTATTATGAAAATAGATTCCTACACATGACACAAGTTCCTGACTGTGGAAATATGGGATTGCCACTGGTTGTAGAATCTGATCCCCCTGTAGTGTTGTCTGCGTCTTCTCCACTTTTTTACCTGATGATCCCAACTAACTGAGAAAGGTCTATGCTGACAGGTGCTGCCAATCAGGCACAAATCAGGCTCCTGATTGAAAGCACCTGGGGTACCAGAACCCCCAAAAAAGGGTCAATAGCAGAATAAGCTGTTTGGCATTGTCAAAGAAAATTTGGTCGTTTTTCAAGGGCGCAATACTTACCGGAGAGGAAAATCTGGGTGGGTTGGCAATAGCGCTGGACAACAATTCAACATCAATATACCGCGATATAGCCTACTTTTATTCAATAACGGTGATATGAGTTTTAAACACATTTCTGATATTTCGATATACATTACAGTATTTGCTGTGTTTCACTGACTGGCGTTCACAGCGCAGCCAGTTCAAGCCGGACAGAAAGAACGGCAACACATTAACTACGCGGCTGTGCTCAGGGCCTGGTAGAAGGATATAAGCTTCAGCTTCGGTTGTTTTGTTTTTTTTCCCTCTTTTTTTCATTTTGTTTGCTCTGGCTGATTAGCTGGACATGACGCGTGCTGTACAGTCTCCTTTGCTCCTCACCGGCGCCGCAAGCTAACGTTACTGCTTGTCCAATGGTGTGTTCGAAGACCCCTCGGAAAAACGTGTTACCGCATACCAGTAACTACGTTACGGAAGTACGGAAGAGTAGGCCTATTAGGCCTAATTAGGCCTATTCTCAGAATTCTGAGATTAAAGTCAGAATTCTGACTTTTTTAGAAATAAAAAAAAAAATCCTCCCTAAAAAAATGTTTTTGTTTTAGGTTTTTGAGAAAAGTCAAAAAAAAAATTTTTCTTCAGTGGCCCTAATACTCTTCCGTAAGTAACGGATAGACTGTTGTAACGGTTAAAAAAAATGCTGAGGGACAGACGGAACAGCTAGGGTGACGTGTGTCATGCATCGATTACACCCGTGTATTTGTATATGAATGAGAATCATAGGGAGAGCGCTATGAATCAACGGTATGATGTGTTTTTTTTTGTTTTTTTCAAAATGCGCTACAGATTGACCTACTGTATGTGGGGAATCCCTGCCAGCTTACAAGAAACCTCTAAAAGCCTGCGATGGGGTGTCATCAACCCTCAACAATGTCCCCGTCCCAGCAACAGTTGTTAGTCACTCTTTTTAAGTTTTTGTAGCAGTTCAGAGCAGTTTTGTTATTTTTTTTTAGCCTTGAAACACCTTTGTTTAAATCTATAAGAATAACCGATTAAGCTGATGTGTAATGTTAAAGCTATTGATACTGAGAAAGATAAGTTTTGTTTATTTGACGTGATTTAAAATTTCTTTGTTTGAAGGCTAAATACAAATAAAATGTGAACATTAATTTATTGTACAGTTTTTCTTTCTATTACATCGTATCGACCGAAATTAAAAAAATATATCGTGATACAAGTTTTGGCCATATCGTCCAGCCCTAGTTGGCAAGTATGGATGCAACCCACCTACTCAACTCTGCTGCTCATCCCACAAATACATTTTCCTTACACATGTGGCTCCATTTAAAAGGGAAATAAACAAACCTTCCATCAGTATGGGATTCATTGCCAAGGAGCATACAACAACGAAATAATCAACTGAATACAAATGTTACTTACTTTTTGTGCTAGATTTGATATATTGCATATCCAGATTATTTTACACATTGCTGTTGAAATTTTGGGTTAGATGTATTTCACAAACTCTTACTCCGCTTGTACCTCTAGGACTTTTATTCAATGTCAGCTTGAAGGTTTAAGTAATTAAAAACTATAGAAAAGGAACTAAATGGATATTGAAGTGAATGTGGTGTCAACCAAGCAGCAGTTGACTTGGGCTTATAGAATGCATTTATATTTTCAATTTAATAAAACAGTTTACCTAGCCATTTGTGTCACTGGAGATAAGACCACCAACAATTTATCATTTGTGTTATTAATTGGACTCCTTAAAGGGGAAGCCAAGCATGAGTCTGTATTGTTACAGTATGCAGACACTAAAACAAATGAGCAGAAGGGGAGCTCAGTCTGCAACACATGCTTACAAGGTAAGATTTTTTTTTATATTCACTATCACTCTGTTAAATCAGTCCCACTTTTTATCCTCCAATGATTTTACACATGCCATTCAGACCTGTGCACAGAGTTTACCCAGAAAAATGTCATTTGTCTTTAACCACCCCCATCCTTTACTGGCCCACCCCTTCTCTTGGCTCTGTGCTGAGTCCTGCAGCAGCTGGTGGTGGTCCTGCTTCATCAGCAACTCTGTTAGGGCAGAAATTGGAGCTTGAAATCAGTTTATTAAGGGAACACAATGGGCTACTCAACTTACAAGGAGAGTGCTGCACTCAGAACAAAGGAGATTTAAGAATAATTACAACAGCATGTGTTTTGTTTGTTTTTCATTGAAAATGGAAATAACGCATGAGATGAATGTAGGGTTATTAATAATTTGTGCTTGCTGTAAACACGTGAATGTGAAGTGGCAAAGCTGCTCTGCATTAGCATAAGAAAACAAATCCTTTTTTTTCAGCTGGAAATAAAAACCACATATGAGCTTCTCAGCTCAAAAGGGTAAACTTGTACCTGTAAAATTGTATTAGCTCAGGGGCCTGCAGCCTGTTTCCCACTATAACTCTGAGCTCGTGTCAACCTTGAACAGCTGCTGTTAATGTGATTTCTGCAAGACTAATGCAGCTGCTGTCTGCCTGAGCCTCCAGGTATCATGAGCATCACAGCCGTCTGTTTTATTATGCTGACGGCCTTCAGTAGTTTTACCTGTACAGGGTCCAGAGGCAAGATACATTTTTGAAATAGTTCTTCATCTTTTGGGCTTTCGTTATGTAGCTATTTAAAACAAACTAACGACTGATTCTGTTCCCCCCACGCCGTGAGTAGTAGTGCTTTTAGTACTTATGCACCCAAAATAACATTAATCTGACAATGTGCTTACAATGTGCAATGTGCATTTCTGTGCTTTATGAATACATTATTTTAAATAATGTACTGTATATTGTTTTATTTAAATAAGGACATAGTATAAACAGATTTTTTTCATGAAGTATTCTGCACATGCCTGCTCAGCAGACAGCTTCTCATGCTTTCCATTTTGTTAGCAGGAGGAATGTCATTCTGTCTCTGTCACGCCAAGATGATATCAGAGTCCACTGAAGGTCCAAACCAATGACAAGTGTTCTCCTTCTCGAGTATTGATGTTGCACTACAGAAGCTGGTAAGACACTTCTCTGTCAGACAGAGCTCAGTGGGTGTAACATTTGGGCTCCCAGCAGGTCTGTGGAGTTAGCTTGAACAGTGGGCTGCCACAGAGCTCCTGTGAATCAGATTAGCTCATTTAACAGGCCACTTGTAACGCCACAGTGTGCCTTAACCAGCCAAATGTCAGGAAAATTAATTCTGCAAATAAACAAACGTGCTGATTCTGCCGTATGAATTTTTTAAAAGTTTAAACTGGAATTTTGTTTATGTTTATGATTCCTACAAGATTTCTGAACAAATGTGTTGTAGAGTTCCTGATTTCATATTGTTATAATACATTCTAACTAGAATCCACTTACAGTCAGCTACAAATCAGCATAATATTGTTTTTTAATGATATCATCTCAGACCAATCCCTCGCCCATGATTCAGAGCAAATCAAAATCATATTGTGGCAGAAAAAATGTGATAATTGCAAACAGAGAATTGCTGTTCACTTAATCGATATATTGTACGGTGATCAAGCCTATTATTTAAACCCCTTGTGATTGCTTATGTTTATTACTCCCACTGACAAATACTTACATGCTCAGAATCAAAATCAATGTGTTAGGTTTATTGTTCTAAAATGCTGCATAAGACTGGGATTTCAAAATGTTATGCTGATGCAGATTAAAGTTTATTCACTGGTTACAGTTCCTGTGTCAGTCAGTGAGGAGTGATAGTGATAGCCTACTAACCAGCCATTTTATTAGGTCCAGCTTGCTAGTTCCAGTTTGGACCTCATATTTCCTTCAGATTTGACTTTATTCTTTTTGTCATTGATTCAACAAGGTGTTAGAAAAACGTTTTTCGGAGATTTTCCTAAATATCGACAAGATAGCATCACATAGTTGCTGAAAATTTTGTCAGCTGCACATCCATGATGAGAATCTCCCTTTCCACCACATCCCAAAGCTGCTCTATAAGCTAATTCGGTATTGCCTCGCACGCGATGCATTATGGGAGTGGGAGAAAGTAGCTTCGGACCCCAAACAAATACCAAAATGGCGGAAGTGAACATACAGTTAGATAGGGAAAGGTGCGAAATTGATGATTTTGAACTGTGGAAAGTTGATCAACTTAAACTATATATTCGCCGTATAGGGCTGCATGTGTCTGTGAGGCGTAAGAAGTAATTATATGCGCTAGCATATGCTGCAATGGTAAACATACACACACGCATACACTGTTTACAGTCAAGCCGGCTTTGTTTGGGTTCCTCAAGTCGTGAGCATGCGCACTCGCAATAGATTATTAGATTGAGATCTGGTGAATGTGGAGGCAGATGGGGATTATTTGATCTCTGTGACATGGTGCATTATCCTGCTGGAAGCAGCCACCAGAAGACGGTCTACTGTGGTCATAAAGGGATGGACATGGTCAGTAACAATACTTACGTGAAATCAAGCTCAGCTTTGGTACAAAGGGGGCTAAAGTGTACCAGGAAAATATTGCCCCACATCATTACACCACTAACAGTCTGAGCCATCGGTACAAGGCAGGATGGATTTCCTGTTGCTTTTGCTAGATCTTACCCTCTCATCTGAATGTTGCTGCTGAAATGGAGACCCATCAGAAGAGCCAATGCTTTTTTTTTCCATCTTCCATTGTCCAATTTTGAAGACTCTATTTAATTTGTAGGCTCAGTTTCTTATTCTTAGATGACATCAGGGGCACCTGGTGTGGTCTTCTGCTGCTGTAGCCCATCTGCTTCAAGGTTTGATTTGCTGTGCATTCAGAGATGGTATTCTGTAACCTTTCAGTTAAACCAATGGTTATATGAGTTCCTGTTGCCTTTCCATCATCTCCAACCTGTCTGCCAATTCTCTTCTGACCTCAACAAGGCATTTCATCCAGACAACTGCTGCTGACTGGATATGTTCTCTTTCAGACAATTCTCTATAAATCTTAAGGATGGTTGAGCGAAAATCCCAGTAGATTAGCAGTTTCTGTTGTATTGAGACCAGCCTCTCTAGTACCAACAACCATACTATGTTCAAAGTCACTTACTGTAAATCCCCTTTTTTCCTCATTCTGATGCTCAATTTAAACTTCAGTAAGTCATTTTGAGCATTTTTACAGGCTTAAATGCACTGAGTTGAAAAGCAAAGTGAGCAGGGAATATATAGTGTACTATTGTGATGCATGTCACAGAATGAGGTGTCTGTTAAGTCTGATAGACATGTGATTGAGAAACTTCTTTAATTTCTTTTCATTATCCACTATTGTTTCATTATTTCTTACAAGTTATAACCTTTAAAACTTTGTCATAGTGTTGAATGTAAAGGGGAATTCTCCTTCAGCTTCTTACCTTTATGTTTATGATATAGCCAAGCATATACAACTCGGTGTCCTCGAGACCTTTGTAATATTCTGTGTGATATATGGGTCCTCCGAGTTGCTCGATGCAGGTCATAAGAAGCAATCAAACGCTTTAAAGGCCACCGTTAAATGATGCCTCTTTACAACATGTCCAATGACAGATCAATGACACAGCTATTTGTCCCAGTGGACCTAGAACATAAACCACTGGACAACATTATGACAGATCATGTATATGCCTCGGAACTGCAACAGTTCCTTCGTCTGGTTTCTGTTTCACTGTTTGTTAATCTGTCTGGTTTCATGTTGGTTGCCCTGACAACATATTCTCTCCTCTCCTTTCCCTTGCCTTAAAAGTCTCCCTTGACTGCTGTGCAGTGTACTGGGTGGTTCAGTGGATGGTCTTGCTGGGGGGTGTAGGGAGAGGAAATGCGTTTCACATAAATCTCATGCCTCCCCAGTGGCATATTAATGCTCAAGTTGTCTCTTAGGTTAGAAAGCTGCAAGCATCCCTGAATGTGATGAGGCGCCTCAGTAGTAAACCTGAGAAAAGCCATTGGATTTGAAAGATTTCGTNGGGGACAATAACACAAACCTGGCTATGCTTTTTTTATCTATTCTCTCTCGGATTGAAATACCTTCTCAGTTAGTCTTATATTCTTCATTTTTCTATGTCTCTTAAGGATCTTTTCTTGTCTTTTAGCATTTTTTCCCCCCCAAAACAGTGGAAAGGACATGTCTTCCAAATGTTCATGTCCTGCAGAGAACTGCCCAACCAGTTACACAAGAGAACGCCCAGGGGGCTCAGATCAGAGCAGCCAGGCACACAGAAAAGGAGGGGAACCATCTTTGGACAGGAAAGGATGCTCCTTACACCAAGCTGTGTTAATGAAATAGATGGAATGGGGGATTTAAAAGATGTTGAGTGACAGGATAAAGGAGGAAGGTATCGGGATAATGATATTAAACAAAGGCAGAAGCTGCTGATTGTGATCAACAGTGTATTTATGTAATTACATTTCACATAAAGTTCCTCATGTATGCAAATGAAATGTTAATGCAAAGTGAATTCCTTTGATTTTCTGCTTGGTGTTTTTAAGCGTGCTCTATCTTCTCACCTTATGGCGGCCTGCTCATGTTTTCACTGGTGCTGTGCTGAATTGATAGTGTTCAATATGCTGTTGTCTCACTTTAGCTTTTGCCCATTGTGGCCATCTTACAGTTGTATGGTGCTAATGTTGCTACGCTGACTGTGGTCGTCTTTATCTGTTTGTTATAAAGTTGCTCACAGTTATATTTGTCTTTTATTTTGTTTGTATGGTGCGGACGCTGTATTGTTATGTGCACAATATTTGTTTGTACATGGTGTTCATGTTCTGTAAAATTGAACATCTTGGGTTTATCCAAATAAAAGAAACTTGAAGAATTCTGTAATTACATTTCACATATAATTCCTCATGTATGCACATAAAATGTTAATTCAAATTTAATTAATTGAATTTTCTTTATAGTGGGAAGCCATCATTGGAATTTTCATCACATCACTTAATTGTTTGCATGCATATTTGCAAGATGCCCCGCCTGGCTGGTTAGAAAAGCCACAAGCAAAGAATAAGCAGCTTCTTTACACCAATCAATAACCAGTTGACCAGTCAGAACAGACCATGCTGTTCGGGAGGGGAGACTGAAAAAATCAAGACCCAAATTGAGGATTCCAGAGCCCATATCCACATAGCACTTTTCTCTGGCAGAAAATTGCTGGCAGGGTGCTGCCGGGTTAATCAAAAATGACAATCTGCAGATGTAGATGGAGGCTAGGTAAGTCAACAGTACCTAACCTGCACTTTGATTTTAATCGTCGATTATGATGAAACAGGTTTACTCTTTTGCTTTCTATAATCTTTTTGTTAGTCTATCTATCTACGTTCATTTTTTTTTCACAGCATTGTCATAAAATATGAAGCGTGCATTTTTTCAACAGATGAGCATGTGATGGCTCCATCTGGCAGCTGAAGTGCAGGCAGAGCTTGATGTGTCAGAAAGCAGTACATTGAATTTCTGTAGTCTAGTGAAAATCTACCATTTGGAAGGAGCTCAGTTCCTCGTCTGTTTAGCTAAAACAAGGTAACATTTCAAGTAAGACTTCTTTAATGGGGTTCAATGTCTGTGGGATCTTCTGTCACCTGCAGGGTAGACTGTGGGCTTTTTTCACTTTAACCCTTTAAAATCCCTAAATTGATAGAAGACTTGTTACCCAGAACAAAACCATAGTGATGCATCTATGGGCAGCTAACTACAGTTTACATCATCACCGTCATCCACGGCAGCTGATGAAGGTCCTGCTGTGGCAAACGTGAATAATTTTTGGATATTTGGCAGCTTCTTTTTTTTCCATCCTCAGTTCTGAAAGCTGCATCCACTGCAGATCAACGTATTTCATGGGCCTGTGATCGGGAAAGCTCTGTGCCGACTTTTTGGATAAATGAATTATTCAGGTACAAGGGAAACAAAAAGGGGAGGTGTTTAAATATTTAAGCGGGGAGCCCCAGTGTTGGTTGGGCTGCTAATCTACTGAGTTTTATCGACCAGTTAGACCAATAAGTAAATTGTGTCAGCCCAAAAAACATGTCAGCCCACAGAGAAAATGCCAGATATGCCAGATGGCCTGTCTGATTGAAAATAAGTTAATCTTCTATTTCCCTGCTTCCTGGCAGCTTTCTGGAAAGTTCAGATTTTGCAAATGTAAGCCTTAAAAGTGGCCACCTGGGGGGAAAAAGAAAATACATAAGATAAATAAAAGTTGTGAGTGTGTGAGTCTCAGAAACCAGGTGTCAAGGCATATTTACACTTATGGTCCGCTTTAAACTATGTCTGGTGCGCTCCCAAGGATAGTCTGGTTCTTTTGGCGTAATGTGAATGCTCATTTTCAATCTGGTGTTGACCAAAGAAGTGAACTCTGGTCTGCTTGAAAACTGAGGGTCTTTGAGGGTCTTGGTCATGGTGCGGTTCACTTATAGAATGAAAACACAGAACCAAAGGGAGGAGGTGACATAGAACGCATGTATAAAACATGTTGGATAACTTGCTGGCTCTCCTGCTGCTCATGCTGGACAGGTCCTCATGAAAACTGCATTACTGTTAAACAACAAAGTACAAACAGAGAACCTAAGACTGTATAAACATGGTGTTTCTCACAGTTCACTTCAGGAGAATTTGCCGGCTGCAGGAGAAAATATTTGTTTTTGATCAAGGGTTAGACCATATTCTCCTCTTAATCTTCCTTTTTTCTTCTTGTACAGTGATCGTTTCAGGATTATTCTCCCGAGAGAGCAGTTGTTGTTACTTTGCCAGGCGGTTGGGTCCGGTTGAGTGAAGTGCAGTGTGAAAGCAAAGAAAACCAAATGAAGGTGACATTTTTCGAAATTCCCCTCCCGATAAAACCGAGTCCCCCAGACTATCCTGTGGTGAATGTGCTCCTAAGATGCTGCAACAATGCACTGATTAATCATGTGAGTTTATTCTATATTGC
>JAPMNP010655776.1:0-13218 GCA_029874935.1 Atherina boyeri | reverse complement strand
GGGATTCGAACCTGGACCACAACTGCAGGCGAGGATCTATAGCCTCTGTACATGGGGCGGGCGCCTAACCCACTGCACCACACACCGCCCCGATTTCAGCATTTCTTAATATTGCGCAGCTTTATATTTATTGTTAAGCTTTGTTGAGCCAGCAAATCATCATATAATCTGGGCATGTTTTATGTTGAACCAGGCTTATAGCTAAGTGCTCCAGAAATTTTCTTTTATTGACGTTTTTTTTTTATTATTATTCAGAGATGTTATAGTTAATTTTATCTGCAACATTTCTATCTGTCTTCAATCTTTTCATCTCTTGGATTCATCAATGCTTCCAGGTTTGGCACATTTGAGATGCTCAGCAATCCGATGCGAGACGCCACAGGTCGGCTTGACAATACACGGAGCCTCTTGTGTGGTTTAGGAGCTGGGATAGCAGAGGCCATTTTGGTAGTCTGCCCTATGGAGACACTAAAGGTTGGTGGATTCCCTTGCATATTTCTTTTTTTCTGATAGAAGCTCTTTTCAGGTCCCTCAGTTAGATACTGATATGAATCTTCTCACGCCTCTCAGGTGAAGCTGATCCATGACCAGTGTTCGCTCCGTCCTCGCTACAGAGGTTTCTTTCATGGCGTCAGTGAGATAATCAGAGAACAGGGTAAGATAACAGGATGGAATGAACAATGTTTCATTGTATGGGTCCTCTTTCTCTGACCTCTGATCTCATTATTATGCATAATATTGACAAAAAAAGCCTTTTGTAAGGACTGATGTGCCTATGCATGATTATGAAATGCTTTACTCATTTAGGTGTGAGAGGGACATATCAAGGTCTGACAGCAACTGTGCTTAAGCAAGGAACCAATCAGGCCATCCGATTCTATTTTATGAATGCATTGCGGAATTGGTACAAAGGTAGAAACGCTTAACTGTAAAACAAATTCTCATTTCATGGTTCTTTTTCTGACAAGATGATTGATTTTTTTTTCCTTTCTGCAACCTTTTGCTTTGACTTCCTAAGGTGATGATTCCCGACGAGAAATGCACCCAATTGTCACAGCGATGTTTGGAGCAACAGCGGGAGCAGCCAGTGTTTTTGGAAATACACCTCTAGATGTGGTCAAGACCCGGATGCAGGTGAGGAGGGTGCCATGTGTTGATTATAGTGCTGTGGGACTCTATTTTTATTTATGAATGAATTTGCAGGGTTTGGAGGCCTATCGCTATAAAAACACGATGGACTGTGCCTTCCAGATCTTGAAGCACGAAGGACCACAGGCGTGAGTAACCCACAACCTGCTCCACTTTTGCTCTCACCTCCTTGCAGACAAGCCATCCAATCTAATCTTGCTCTTCCTGCAGGTTCTACAAAGGCACAGTTCCCCGGCTTGGCCGTGTGTGTTTGGACGTAGCCATAGTCTTTGTCATTTACGAGGAGGTGGTCAAACTACTCAACAATGTGTGGAAGACACAGTAGAGCAACCTGAATGTGACATAAGTCCAGGGGGAAGCACAGACCAGTGCCTCATGCTACGCACAACTCAACACCTCTATCATACTAGCTGTCTTCATTGCTTTCAGCAGATGTCATCCTGACCGGTGTTCACACTGTAACATAACATCTACGTTTTAACAAGACTCAGTCCACACAGTGATAAGTAAGAAAGTCAGGGTTCAGTGTCATATTGCGCCTCTTTTATTGTTGTCAGACTTCAGGACAAAGAAAACATTTTTTTTCTCTTTTTAAGAGCAGAAAGAGGCACGGTCAAAGGAAGAGATGAAAAGAGGTGCCTGAAAGAACATGTTGTCTCAGTTTCTGAGTGCAAGTTTAAAAAACAATGTTATAGACAACAGGGAAGACAAGTAAGAAAAGGGACGCTATATGTTGTTGCTGTCCATGCTGTAGAGTGACCACTACTGAAACCATAAATGTGTCTTGATTCACTAAGTACTTAACTATACTGAGCAGAGAACAAAGATCATACTGGTTGCAAACAAGCTTTTGCAGCATTGGAACACATCCTGTAATTGCTTACGTAGCTGTGCTTGTTTCATCGTGACACTGAGTATCACAGTATTTTCCCGCTGTGTGCTGGTGACAAACTCTCAATATGGTTCACTCTGCATTTTATGCTGGCTGCTGACAGCAGTGCATTGCTGCATGAATGTTGGTGTGGCATTGACCTCATAGGCCTGTTGAGATCACACAGACTGGTCTGGAGTCAGTAACTCTCCTGTAGGTTGCGTCAGGGTGTTAGTCTGACAAGTAATTATTAGTAGCATATCAAGGGAAACAGTTTTAACACACGCAGTCTTAATCTTTGATAGTGGGAGATAGAAGTCAGTTTCTGAATGGAAGTATGTTAGTTCATGGCTGGCATTCAAGAAAATGACAACATTATTGTCTGTCAAAGCTTCATCTTGGGAATATTTGCTTAGTTTTTGACCTTCCATGCCATGTTCGAACTGCTGGTGTTCAGCCTAAAAAAAAAGTTAAATTACTTCTACTCCACTAAAGAAGACATGTAAACATGCTTTGTAAGCCATATGAGGTAAATCTTCCTAAGCCTTCGGTGTTTGTTTTTTCTTTTGTCACCAAATAGGCTGTCCTCTAATCAGACATTTTTGATATTCTTTGTTTACATCGGTCTAACCTGCTATATAAGCTTTTTGTATACTTACTGGTAAGGTGGTTACTATCCCTCTCGGTGTGTGTGTACAGTTCCTTAGTTTTACGCACAAAAACTAATGTGAGGATTTTTTTAAATTTTGACGTGTAATTTTTATTTATAGCTTCTACGTTTTTTAAAAACTGTGTACATCAGAGGCACAATTACTTGACTCACGAGTATTTTCTAAGTAAAGGCTCAGTCTTGATCGACTTTGTAGCACCACACAGCCTTGCACAGAAGCCTTTCAGTCCTCTTTGCCAAAACCACCTTATTGAAATCACCAGGTTAATATGTCCCGATGGCAGAAAAACCTTAAATATTCATACCAAAAGCAAAATATATTACACAATCTGCTAGTATTTTGTTTTCACTAACTTTAGAATATTCTTATTGCACAGTCAGTCATGCTTTGCTGCTTTTCATAAACAGGTCAACAGTGATGTGCACCTTGTCAGATTTGGTGTGATCATTCATTGTAGTAGATCCTGTTGGGTGGAGTGAAGGTTTCTATAGTGTGGAATAAAAACCAAAATATGTCAGAAATACAGTTGAAAAACATCGGTGATCCAAGTTTGATGTAACATGATGACAATAATAAACTTGTGATTAGTAACCAAATGTGTTTTTGGCTGTTAAGGTGTCAGAATGGTTAAAAAAAAATAGGATGCAGATTTTGTGGTGCATTCAGTTTATTTCCATCCTGTTCTCTTGAAAAAGCTTCATGAAGCATCTTGCGTACTTCAAATTTATTGGTTGTCATTACAGCAGCACCCATTTCCTGATAGTTATACACTAAATTCTTGTTCATTTTAATAACCCCAGTAGCATCCATTCAATTTGAATATCTATATTAGCTAAAATAACTTTATAGTGTTACACATTTACACCTGTGGCAGATATTCTGTCACTATGTGCTTCCTGGATTGCTACAGTGGTACTTGTCATTGATTTGTCAAGTATCTTGAACCCTAACAGGACGAAAGANGTTTGAATGTTGTCCTAAGTGTGAATTAGTCAGAAACGATGTGTTGAACACATTTATTCACACGACTTGGATTTTAAGATGTGACAAGAATAGTTTGTTTTTGCCTCAGCAGCTTCCCCACACAGGTAGAAAAATGTAGAAGGCTAGGGCTTTGCTGACTGCAGGTCAGACGAGATTAAAGGCTGAAGAAACAGGGCAAGCACCATTGGAATTAACATCACAGAGGAAGGCATTAAGACTCCCACCTGCTGCCTTGCTGGTCCACCTGTCACCTTACAGTTTATCCCTTCTGAAGCCTCACAAGGGATAGAGGACACAAACAAATATTATGCTCTGTCTAAGTTTTTTGGAAACATTTAATTTCCATTCATAGATAGAAACCACTGGGCACTGTTTTAAGTGCCATTTTAAGAAAAATGCATGATCTGCATGGCAACACTGAAGACTATGAAGAATTTGCAGGTAGGTTCCTGATGTGCACAGACCAGAATCTGCACAAATGGCCCCCTTTTCCGTTTAATATTCATGCAGAAATACATCCTATTGTATACATTCTGCTTGCAATAATCTTAATAAATGAATGTTTGAATATTAAAACTCCCATTTAGCTGAGCATCTTTGCAGGGTAAATATAGTCCCACATGGGCTTCAATCCAAGACTCAGCATGTGTGTTTTGAGTAGACTTGAGATCCTCAGCCCAATCCCATTGTTGACGGATGTTTTTAAAAACAATGGTGGATTAGATACAGTCTGGACATCCATTGCCCCATCTGTCAGACATCTTGGCAGCAGAAGATGTGACGTCTTACTCCAAAGTCAGGGTGGAAACCATGTGTGGTTATCTTCTCCATCTAGAATCATAGGACACAGAACAAACAGCTTAGGTCTGAAGGGTGATTTAAACAATCTGAAAACTTCTTAAGTGTCTCACTCACATTCGGAGACATTTGTCTTTCCCACCACTGGCCACTCTCTGTCCATCAGGACTCCAGTCCACTGCATAAACCTGCCCAAGGCAAGAAAAAACAATTAATACATCTATCAGGAGAACAAATTCACGAGTCGTAGGATAATTTTCCCTCTCTCCTAACCTCGTCAGCGTGGCCGGGAAGGTCCATGTTGAGCTTCCCAGTCTTAACATCCCACACTTTGAGGGTGCTGTCGCTGCTGCCACTGACCAGCAGCCTACTGTCTGCTGACCATGCCACTTGATACACAGATCCCACATGGCCACGCAGGGACAACAAATACCTGGGGGCAAAGCAAGCACAAGACATTTTCACACATCTTAGGTTTATAGCACCATCATGTGGATAATTTTGGTATGACATTAATTTATGGTCTTTTATCAGACAGAAAGAAAGATGCTAGTCATTCCTCCTGGTGGTTGAGAGATTTTCTTACTTTCCAGTGCGGCTGTCCCAGATTTTAATGGACTTATCGAATGAAGCTGAAGCAAGGAGCCTAGTGTCAGGGGAGAACAGCACTTCGTTGACCAGAGCACTGTGGCCGGTCATCCTGGCCAATGGCTTCTTGCCTTCAGCAGGATTCCAAAGGAACATGGTGAAATCATCTGAGCCGGACACCAAGCGTTCTGGAGCTGAACCCTGCAGCATAATGGGAGTAAGGACACTGAAACCTGGACAAAGTCTTACACATCACAATGAGAGGTACTCACTCTAACTTTGTTGTATCTCTGCAAGGCTCTCTCCTTCAATTCGTCCACTGAAGAAAAAAAGAAGAAAAAAAAAACAGAACTTGGTTAGGTGAAGAGAATTATCCTGTAAAACATCCAAACCAGCATCTGAAAAGAATATCAGGCTTTACATGGTCCAGTGAGATCCTGGGGGTTGATAGTGGCAGTTGCAGGTTCAAAAGCTCCAGTACGCAGGACATAATCTGTGCTAAGAGCCAGGGTGTTCACCCAGTGGGCGTGACCCTGCAGAGTCCTGCATTGAACACCCTGAAATCAACCCACAGAAAAATATTTGGTCACTTTTGGCTCCATTTTATTCAACTTAATGCCCCAAACACAAATGCACTCTTACATCTTTTGCTCTCCACACTTTGATTGTCCTGTCCTGGGAAGATGTGTAAAGAAGTCCATCTCCTCCCCACTTCACACAGGTGACGGACTGAGTGTGTCCAGTCAGGATCTTCTCACAACGTCCCAACACAGTGTCCCAGATTCGCACTGAGCCATCCTTAGAGCTACTGGCTAAGTAGCGACACTCTGGGTTCCTGAAGGAAAAAGAAAGCAAATGCAAAGATAGCAAAATGTTTAAACGTTCCTCAATTCATTATCTAACTATACATCTGCAGTTTAAAATACTAAAATTCATCAAAGCTGCATCAGAGAGGGATTTAAGATCTACAGAAGAATGACAGAGGTGAGAGAGCAATGAATGAGAGTACTCACAGATGGAGAGGTTCCCAGCAGAGCCAAGTGATCCATTTGGTGTGTCCAGTCAAAGTCTTTCCCATCTGAGTGCCTGTCACTGGATCCCACAAACAGATCTACATGCAAAGCAATACAAAACATTAACATTTTTGTGAAATGCAAGTTGAAGAAATAAACATCGGACTTCTTTGTTGGAAACACACCTGGCTGTTCTTGCACCCTGAAGCCAACTTCTTGCCATCAGGAGACCAGGCAATGCTCAGCACCCAGTGTGTGTGTCCTTCAGTCAAGCCAAAAACAGTTCAGAGATGTCTAAAAATCATCAATTGATCATTTGTAACTTACAGAAGGTAGTTTATACCTCTCGCAGTGTGATGGGGTGTCTCAGTTGTCAAGTCCCAAAAGCGCACTGTGGTGTCACCTGAACCGCTGGCCAGATATCTGAAAGAAACAAGAACAAATGAACTTGCAGCTGTGTGAGTCTTCCCAAGTGTATCCATGCAGAACAAAATATATAATCTGCCTCTCAGTTTATTTATAAATAAGGATTGCTGACAGACAGACAAATACGATTTGGCAACAGGTTTTTCTTGTATCAAAGTTACTCACTTGCCAGTAGGGCTGAAAGAAGTAGAGATAACAGCCTCTGTGTGTCCCTGTAGTGTGCTGGTGCAGCGGGCCACTGCCCGAACCCTGAACACAGCCTGAGGCTGGTATACCACTGGCAGAACTTGCTCTGTCTCCACCCCAAGAGCCTTAACACAATCACCCAGACTAGAGACCACCTCCGCCTCTCCACGCACAAAAAATGCCAGCGGCACTGGTTCCTCCTACAGCCAATAACAACAAATAGAACACATTCATTAGGATTTAAATTTGATTTTCATTGAACTTTAATAACTCTGGCTAAACAGACTAACTGAGCACATTATCTTCTTACATAGGAATAAGCAGAGCTGATGCTACATACAAGATACAGTTGATACATCCATGATACAGCTGATGACACATGTAAATCAGGGTATTACATGTTACCATGTATTGCACAAACCCCTGTAGAGAAGCTTTGCCATTGTTGTTTAACACTTTCCATATGATACCCCAAGTATTGTACCCAATACAAGTTTGGTAATATTTGGATAAACTCCTGTCAACTCCAGGACTTTTTGAGTTCATGTAGCATCCACAAAATAACACTACCACCTCCGTGCTTCACTGTAGTAGTACTGCCCACATCTGAACCAAATACATTTATCATGAACTCATTAAATAGATACTAATTGAAAATTCCAGGTGCTTAATTTCTATGAAATAATAATCAGGTTTTCTTACTTGTGTAAGAAAGGCAACAAGCATATTCACGGTTTTATTTTGCAGTGGGTTTCTACTTTGGGACAAATACTTGTAATAAAATTTTTCAAATGTACTTTTACTTTTTTTTTAAATGAAAATCATATTCCAAAACTTAGAAATAATTCAATTATTGAGACTTCCCATTATTTTCATTACTGAGCTGATATGTCACAGGCCTCTAACCCTACTACGTTTTATCATACTCTGCAGAGCACCGACATTTCTTAATGTGAAAATACATATTGCCTAATTAAAGCGTGTCAGTAATAATGCTAAGTTACCTTCTGTAGCAACGCATTGCAGACGAGCTGTAGCTTTTCTGGGGTAATGTCGAGAGACACATCAAAAGGTGAACCCAGAACTTCCCCATTTTCATCCTGGAACTGGATCAGTAACCGCTCTACGTCTTCAGTCGTCATCTTCTGATATTAACCTTTTCCTAGAGGTAAAATACAACATGCTACATTTTCGCAATAACTTATGCTAGTCGATCTTTTAAAACGCGTGGTTTACCATAAGGTGCTGTCAACTCTCAAGTTTATCTTACTGTCAATTTCACTACTAGCTACTGTGCTATACTTATAGTCAGTTTACCTCAAGTTAAATAAGGGAACGGGTTGAGCAAACCCCCCAGAATAGCTATGTTTAAGGCGACTATTTGGATTATCAGAATCAAATATGCCAAACTATAGGTAAATATGGTAGCAGTTTACTTCAAGCTTGCCAACAACAAAAGCTAACTCAGCTAGCCTGCTGTTAGCAAGCAATTCTTACGTATTAAATCGTTTAACCACCAATCGCAAAACTTGAAAGTAATTGTCACTTGTTTACAAATATATAGTTATTTTTTAAATATCAGCTTAATGGCAACAGATAAACATTTACCTTTAGCAAATGGACCGATTAAAACTCCCCACGTGTATACCGACAAAGAGCCTCTCAGTGAAAGATATGCCAATAAACCAAAGTAGCAAAGCGCTTGAAAGCACTCGCGCAATGAGTTATGGGAGATTATCAATTTCCTCTGTTGTTTCCTTTAGAGTACAATCTTCACTTTGGTAGTGTTTCTGGAAGTTCTTCTTCGCTTTTGATTACATTTTTTCGGATGTAGAGATACTGTCTAATAATAATAATAATAATAATAATAATAATAATAATAATAATATTAGGAAGAATAAGACGGAGACGAATTCCTAAAATACACTAAATACAGAAGATTTTAAATATTAATCCCGTCTTTTAAAAATAGGCTACCGTTTTCCCTAAACTTCTTTGTGAGAAATTTGGCAATTTGTATGACAGCTCTCAAAAGACCTATAACTACACTATTTTAGTAAAATAAAACAAATTAAAAAAACATGTTAAAGAAAATAAAGGAAAGAGAGGCCCAAAAGGCTGGAAATGTCATATTTGTACTTCTGCTGCCATTGCTGATTCTAATCTGAAATATTTAGCTTTCCCTTTCATTGTTTTCCAAGTTTCCCACCCATTGATGATAATAAATTAAATGTAAATGATAATGACTACTCATCTAGTCTTGGATGTAACTGTAAGCACACTTTCAGAAAAATACTGCACATTTAGAGGTATAAAGTAGGCCTGTGTTGGAAAAAAAAATCGATTTTCCAATTCTGAATAGATTTTTATATTAATTTGTAAAGATCGATTTGTAACTCAGAGAATCGATTTAAAAAAAAAAAGAAAAAAAAAATGTTTTCAAATTTCTTTTTCTTTTTCAAATTTTTCTTTCTTTTTTAAATAGGCCTTCATGTTTCCCGTGAACTTTCTACATAATTGAATTCACACATAAAACACAATTTAGATTCAACAAACATCTTGAGAATTTTTTTTTTTCAAAAAACACTTCAAAGATCGGATTGGATCGAATCGAATTGAATAGTGATAGTCGATTCAAGATCTTGAGAATCAATTCTTAAAATTTGGATCAATACCGAACACTAGTAAAGGCTTGTTGGTGAAGTCATACAGTACCTGCAAACTGCTGTTTTGCCCTCCCCTCAACAGTGGGTGCTTACTCAGATCTTTGAAGTTTTTACCTTAAAAAGACAAATGCTATACCTTGGCTGCCATCTTGTACTACTCAATGTAAAAGTAGAAAAATGTCTGCTTCCCACCACCAATCAGAAGAGGTCCGGTTATGAGCCATAATGGGTACATAAATCCAGATTATACCTTAGGCAGTGTTTATGTCTATGTAGGCAGTGGTTCTCAGCTGTGACAAAGCACCACTGACTGTTTAATATAGCAGAGCACCCATATGCTGAAAATCAACTTCTCAACTTCCCTGAAATCATCCTGGGACCCCCGGTTTGAGAACCACTGCCGTAGGGGATAGAAATGTACTCTTACTGTGCCCCTTTCTCTCATAGTGCACCGAGACAACCCAAAACATGTCATTTGAATGTTTAAGTTTCTCTGCCTCTTTTTTTTCTTTTCAAAAAGAGACGGTTTTCTTGAACAGTAGTAAAAATCTGACTTTATGTGGTGCAGTAATCATTATTATTCCACTAATAAACCGCTATCCCCGAATTTAGCAAGATTACTGTAATAAATAGTCACAAATGAATTGTTTACAGTATATATATTTTTATCAATAAAGTTTCACAGTCATCTGCAAATGATCAATGTTGTTTTGACCTTAAACTTGTCAGGGGGGTTCAGCACATTGATAAAGAGGAAAACACACCTTTTGTGGCATTTTGAAAAGAAGTAATTGATTGGAAACCAGCAGTTTACTGATACAAATCCAACAGGATAATAAATTGAATAACCACATATACACACACTTTTAACATTGATGCATACTTTTTTGGGGGGGGGACAAAAATCCAAATTTTTGCATTTGAATAGAAAAGACAGCCTATACAGCAGTTGTGTGAGAAACTACAGTTCAAACCAAGATAGATAAATAGTTAAAATCATTAAATCCACATAAAAAATTGAAACATAATCTTGATTCTGTTCACTGCCATGATGCATATTGAGCTGAAATTGTTTAAAATACATTACACATTTTGTTACAAAGTAACACAGGACTCAAACCAACTCAGTGTACATCTATATTATTGGACAAATAATTGTTTTTTTGTAGTTGGTGCAAATAATCCACAACAAGAACTTCAGAAACGTAATTTAAAATGTATTTTTTTCATTCAGCAAAGATAAATCATGGACCTATACCCTATTACTGGCAGATTTTCTTACACTTATATGGAACTGCATATGTGAGCCCAACAAAAGTATGAAAATGTTTCATTACTTTTAATATGATTGTCTGTCCAATGGTTAGAAAACAGTGTCTTTTATAAATGCACCTCTGCAGTTTGGCATTGTGATTTTTGTATTTTTTGGGTCTAGCAAGCTGAAGAGGCTGGCAGACAAACTGGTTGGCCTCTTATTAATGTGACCCCCCATTCCAGCAGGAGCAAAACTGACAGGCTAAGTAGGACATTATAAATTTAAGTTCTTAGTCCATGCAATGACAGTGTGGTGACTGAGTCATCTTATCCAGTGAGAGGACATTTTAAAGTCGGAATCACAGTGAAACTCTTATTTGCTGATCCCGTTGATGTCCTCAGGAACGAGGCCCTCCATGACGGCACGCTTTGACTCCAGGATCTGCAAGATCAAAAGAGAAACTACATTTGTATGCTGGCATCATTACATGCTTCTCTTAAAGCTTCAAATAAACACTTAGTGACCACATCAGGATGAACCTGTATGTCTTTAAAAAAAAGTTACATTTATGTAGGAGCTGGACAATAAATAAAAGCCCTGCACAATTTACAATATTTAGTTTATGGTGGATTAATGTAAATCAATATGTTTAACTGGGAACATACTGTCAATATGCCAGGAGCTGTCCAAAAATCCAAGCATATTGGTAATATTTGGAAGATATGGGGAAATATGCTGTATTTATTTGTATTTTGTAAATAAACAACTTTGCTGGCAACTTTGCTCCTTCTTAATGTGAGCCAGGAGGCAATTATTGGTGCTGCCTCTGTCAGATGGTATGATATCCTAATATGCTGCAAGGGAGGGTGTATACGTAATGCAATCACACCATAAACATCACTGTTAAGTAACTTTGCTTTAACATGAAGGAGGTTTGTTTGTTGCACCCTTCAAGGTACAGACTGCATATTTTTTTTCAGCACTAGCGAATATTTTACTGTAATTTTTTAATCTTTGACAAGATTAAAAAGGAAAAAAGATTTTACTTTATGTTGATTGTATAGAATAATGTTGAGTTGAGCTCTTTGATATTGTGTGTTTATAAAAGATATATGATGGTGAATAAGTGCAGGTGCAACTAATATAGTGGCATAGTTTTCTACTTTTCGATCAGTTGCTCAGACAACATAAAATTGATAAGCACACAGTTTTACACAGTAAATATGTGAGTATGTCACACTGGTACCAATATAATGAATGCTGTTTACTTGATAGCCTTCGTAACATCAATTAGAAACAAGTAGACATATCAATAAAAAGTTATGTTGGCGAAATAATTAATCTTAAACAGATGGACCTCAAATAAATGGCGACAGACTTTGGTCATAAATGACACAGTTTTCGTCAAAGTGAACAAATGATTCACAAGATGATGACGTGAAGTATTGGGATAATGGTAGACTTACCTGGAAGTTAGCACTCAAGCCAATGATGCATTGCAGATTTGTACTGTAGTAACCCAAGGCATATTCTCCACCGAGGAGCGGGATCTCATCCTTGTCCACAGAAATCTGAAGCAAAACACATACAAGTGCATGTTCATGAGGAATTCACTCAGCATCATTTAAAAGAAAAGGAAATCAAACAAAAAAAAACCTCTTTGATAGATAAATTTCACTTTACCTGTATGACTTCATTAATTTCTGGCAGCTCATTCTCTCTGACCCAAACAAACGTTTCGTAGTCAGAGGGACTCTTAAATCCAACCTGCAGGTCAACAAACCAATCAGTTCAAATCCATTTAATATTTTATCGTTGTAGGGATTGACTTTCCCCCGACCCCCCTATACATCTGTCAAAGTACCTTATACAGGCCAATCCAGTCCCATGTGGAAGACATGAAGTCCTCTTGGACAGCGTAGGTCAGAAGTGCATTCTGGTCAGCGCTCCATACATCCACAGGGGATACATGCACCAGTGGTGTGTCAAAGTGTTTTCTCAGCTGCAACAAAGACAAAAGGAAAGAGTGGACACTGTAAAACTGTAGGATGAGCTCTAAATATGTTATTTTCCAACAGAGGAGAAGAAATATACATAGAAATAGAAATATACATAAATAGACATAAAAGACTCCTGGTGTTGCACAATGCGTCTGTCCTCACCTCCAGGGTGAAGTTAGCAGTGACAGGCTTGTGGTCACTGACTCCGTAGCTCATGTCGCTTGTGTATTGGTTCTGGGTGACAAGGATTGGATACTCATCTTGTCCACTCTCTGCAGATGATGATGCCTTCTCGTCAACATCATCATCATCATCATCCTCTGATGGCAAGCTTTTGGGTTTGATCCGCCAGAGGATCCGATCTGTCCACGCTGGCTTCCTCTTCTTTCCACTGAGCAAAGTGAATACAAGCGTTAATAACACAACTTTAGTTTGAAATTTGAGTTAAAATCTTTGTGTCTAATGCTTCTCCAATTCTTACCTGAAGTCACATTTCCATTTTTGCCTATCCATGTTAAAGGTTGAATATGGTATGTGAACATGATAGCGACATCTACTGTGTCTAGGTTGTGCTTACAAAAATACAAAGATATTTCCAGCCGCTGGGTCGC
>JAPMNP010655692.1:0-10404 GCA_029874935.1 Atherina boyeri | reverse complement strand
GGTATATGCAGGTAGCGTGCTGTAAGCTGGAGGGAGTCATGGTGTGCTGTTTCATAGCAGGCACGGAGCAGCAGACAGCTCTGGCGCTGTCTGTCTACAGGCGGCTGGTCCCCTCACATCTGCTCCTGCACGATACGTTGAGGCAGCCGAGTGAATATGCTGTCAGACTCATCATCTTCATGAATTTATAGGTCTATTTTGTTTCCCCCTGTTTTCATGCATACTCAGCTGGCTGAAATACGTTTATATTTATCCATTTACTCATTGCAAATCTAAGATGATATCCTTTTTTTGTTTTTTTGGCTATTCAAGTCTAATTCTCTATGATGATAATTTTTTTGTACAGATATTTTGTTGTATCACTGACATGATTCTGACAATGACGTGATGTAAAACAAGAAATTCTCTTCTGCAGCACATCACTTTTCAGACTTGTAAACCTTCATCTGGAGACTCTGACTCTGACTCGGTGATACTTTCATGTAAATACATCAAAGAGAAGTGAGATGAGAGGCAGAAATGATCACACTCCTCCAGGGAGGATGCTACAGTTCACACCTCCTCTTCACCTGCTTCCTCACACTCTCATTTTATCCTTTTTCTGTCCGTTGAGGTTTACTGTCTCCATCCAAAGATGCAGGTGTGATCATTCACCCGTTCACTGTTAGTCAAAAACCACCTCTTCTGCACCCAAAATAGAGGCTATTCAAATTGACACAATCATAAAAGTCTGTCATGTTGTCTTCACTTTTTCACACAAGCTAATATTCATCTAAATCATTCTGCAACACAATCACTTTTTAATTGTCATTGGAAAAAAGACAGAATTTCGGGAAATGTGACAGAAATTTTATTTGTCAGTAATCCTCTCTTTTCTCTAATTCTGCCTTGAGAAGAGCGATGATATATTTAGCAGCAGGCACCGCACTCAATTTATCGAACCTAAAAGCTGTGTGGATTTGGATTAGTAATTGGATTGTGTGCTAAAAGATGCAGCACTGGTGTAGTTACACATAAGTGTTTCCACTGGTTCATGCAGGGGCAGAATTAGGTCTCCATTGACGATGATAGACGGCATGCTGTCAATATCTGTCTGCTCTTCTGTTTCAGGCCTGTTGTAAAGATCCCTGACACCATATCTCTTTCCTTCCTTCAGTCCCTGCTAAGAAATTGGATCCCATCCTCAAAGCTAAGCACTTCAGGATGAAGTTTTTCTGAAGCCAAAACTGCTTGTGTGATTACAGACAGATCGATGCCTTGTGGTGTCTCCAGCCAGCTCACCCTGCTGGCTCAGGAAATGATGCGATCCATGCAGCTCTGACATTGACAGGCCCCAGGGAGGCAACAGCTTCACTTACTAGAAAAATGCTCTCCATTAGCTCAGTCGGGTGGCTCTGCACTGTCATTGTTATGCTAGCAGGACAGTGACATTTGTGTTGTACGGATGGCAAATGCCTGTCTAATCATTTGCGAGCAGCACAATTTAAATTTTCATCAACTTTGATGGACAGCTCCTGAAGAATTATCATGAGGAAAATGAAATTTTTCCTGACCCTAAATGCCATGGCTGCTGCGTGCCACTCCCTGACAGCTTCCCACAGGGCTGGTGACAAAAGCTGCAGACAGTCACACCGCGTCTTCCTTCAGGCTGCCCTTTAGCTGTAGTGTTACTGTTCAGAGGTTAAATCTCATGACTTTTCACATAGTTGTGGAGAGCCCTGGTGATAGGCCATGTCCTCTCTCGGAGATCAACAACAGACCCTCTGCCCAGGAAGTTGGGCTTATATCCATGTCAGAGAACAGCAGCACTTCAGGGCATAGGTTGTTTTGTTTTTTTTATGGCTGAGCCAGCATCTCTTAAACCCAAGCACTTGTATTGACCCACCTCCCATTTCTCTCCCTCTCTCACTCTCATCTCCCACTGTTTCCTTGTTTGAAACTATATAGCCTGCCTGTTGTTATTGATTCCAGAAGATTGGACCCTGGTAAGTGCTCCTTCGAGTCTGGTGTTTTATTAAGCAATTGTTCCAACAGCAGATGACAGGGCTGAGAAAGTTTTGGCTGGCTCTAAAAGGCCTGGTATTAAGCGAGTGTTAATTGATGGGGCAGTAAAGGAGGAAGGAATTGGCTGCACTGAGAGTTTAAGGCAAAGCAGCTGATATTTAACACTGACTCAGAACATTCACTTACATAAGAGCTAAATAGAATTCTTTCGTAATACCAACCAGGCTCATCCTTTTATAACCATGAAAGCACATGATAAAAACTGTCAGTAGTCTTGATGGAAAGTTCACAGGTTGCATGCTCTCAGTTTCAAGGAGGATCTATCCATGCTCTGAATTTTGTTGGCATTAGTGAAGCCTAACTTTATCCACTCGGCCATGCTGAGTGTATTTGCTAAAGCGTCTGAGCTGCACAGTCAGTAGCAAGGAACTGTCAGCAGTACGGGGTAGTATTGCATGGCAGGCTGTTTTATGGAAGCCACCCGAAGTAAATGCTCCATTCATCCTGTCTGTCTGCACCGGCCTCCATTTCCTCCTCTGTCACACGCATGGTTAAGACCAGCTTGAAGCATTTATCACAAGGCTAGAACATGGAGGGTGGGGTGGGTGGATGGGTGGGTGGGGGTTGGGTGTTTGTGTGGTGGAGTTCAAGCAAAAGCAAACAGAGCCCATTTTGAATTGTGTTCTAACATCAAAACATCTGTACCTGTAAGAAAACAACAGCAGTGACACCCCCCCCCCCCACACACACACACACACACACATCAGCAGTCACAGCTGCACACTAATTCAGCATCAGTTTATTGTCTGTATAAGTGATGACATTATTTTGACAGCTAAAATGCATCGTGCATCTAATTCCATTTGCAGTGAGTGGTCATCAGCTGTTTTCTAAGAATTTAGTGTGTATTTGCATATGTCTGTGAGTGTGTGTGTTATTTTGGTCAAGTGAATCCCATTTGATTCCATTTACAATAACAGCATGCTCTGCTGCGGTTGCATTTCAGTAGAGAGGTAATTTGCTAATGGCATGGCCCTTATTAGAAAACAATTATTATTAATATCCAGCGGGTGATACAAGGGTTGATTTAGTCCTTAAAGCACACTGTTTTTTCCTCCAGTGTGGCCAAAGTCTGTGTGTGTGTGTGTGTGTGTGTGTGTGTGTGTGTGTCCGTACTGTCTTTCTCTGAGATGATTGCCAGCCCCACACCATCACCTCACCTCCCACTGGCCTGCTGCCAAGCAGCGACATTGTCATTATCAGTGTGCCAGAGGCTGGGTAAATGTCATTATTGTAGCTTGTGGATTCCTCCAGGGAATCAGCAGCTACCCGTTTAATTTCTCTAACAGCCTGGGAAATATTTGTTGCATCACCAGCCCGGTTCATGGCAAACATCTATCGCTGCTATGCAATTAACGACATAGATCATTTACATAGTCACAGAGCTAATTTTCATAATGTTCCCTTTATTATCAGAGGAAGAAATTAACCCAGGAATTTATTTACACACCCACTGCAAATGGTAACAGTGTGCTAATTGGCTGTTAGATGATTAATAAGCTTATAGCACATGCTAATGAATGGTGCACTCAGTTTCAGAGGTGCTCAGGCTCTATGCTTGTGTTTTGGCAGCTTAATTAGATGGATAATTGTGTACTTGTTGCTTTCACTTTCAAGCAAATGCCATCAAACATTTAAAAAGGTTAAACTGGCTCACGTTGCTGTGCTTGTCCTGGTTTCCTAAATTCTACAGCTATAAATGACCACGGAACATAAAGGCTTGTCATTGCTTGAATTTCTGTTTGGGAATTGGAAGAGAGTATAGGGCATCGTTATGTTGTCTGTTGCAGTTTAATGCTTGAATGAGTAGAAAATAATGAAGAAATTAATGATTAACTGTTCTCATGAATGCATAATGTTACACTCGCTAAAAGCACTTTCATTTTACCATAAACTATTTCTGCTTCCAGGTGTTAACAATTCAAGACCTAGCAAATATAATCTACCTCTATAATCCCATAGCCTTTTTTAAGTTTCTCTGTAATACAACAATGATTTATAATTCATAATGCTGGTTCACTTTAAAGACTTTAATGCCTCAGTTCTTTAGGGGAAATCAAAGACCAGACATGCTCTGATGAGAGGGTTCAGTATGTCCCAAGAGGCTGCTTTCACTGCATAATACTGTCAGGCAACAACGCTTAACATGTTGTTTGCTCGCCTTCTTAACAGAGGATGCCAAGAAAAGCCCTTTTTTTCAATTTTTTTTTTATCTATTTAAAGTTGTGTTTTCTCAAAACATAAAACAGCACTTTGTAGATAATTACTGCAGTCTGCATTTTTACTTACGGAAGATCAAATCTGGAGCAGCTGAGTTTTTACAAGGAATTCACTTGGTGGTTTTGTTCTGTCTGCTCTGTGTTGAATAAAAGTCAGTGGTTGTCTATGGTGGTGAATCCTCTGGGGAAGCTGGCAATGAATATTTTATGTAAATCCTCCTTTTTTTTATCACTGACACAGCTCAGAGCGGGAATCCTCATTGATCTGGTGTTATAATCACAGATTAAAAGAACCCTCCCCAAACAGTTCCCTGATTATTGCTCTGTTTATATGCTGTGTTCATGACCGAGTCAAACCCACATGCGAGCACTGAAGAAAGCCTCCTGTACGATGAGCAGAGCTGCAAAAGCTTTAATGTGTCCCCACTGGCTATTGTGAACACCAAGTCTGTGGATCTGTTTCAGCTCATTAGCTTCCAAACTTGGCCTGAATCTAACATGTTGTGCTTAAAAATCGAATCTGCAGAGAGCTGAGGGAAGTAAAAACTAGAAGCCACAATTTCTGGGATATTCAACAGATTGTTTCCTGTGGATCTTTATACTGTTGTTTGTTTTTTTCTTTCTTTCAGACAACAGACAAAAGATGTATTCTGTTTGTTTCAGTGCTAGGAAACAAACTTTTATCTTGCTAAAACAAGATTAATTTGTGTCAACTTTGCCTCCATTTAATTTCAGATGCATTAGACTGCACACGTTTGCAGCTTTCTCTGTTATATCAGCATCTAACCTATACCCCGTGTTTCAATGCAATGCCAGTGCTGAATGCTAACTGAAGACACTAATATACTACCTTGTCTCTTCGTAGACAGATGAATACCTCAACTGCAAGCTGATGGTATTTCAATAGGCTCTTGGCCTCTTGTCAAACCTCCATTTGTGAGTTTAAATGATTGCTGAATTTCATCTTAATTATAACAAAGTCGAGCCAAGCCCAGAGTTCATTCTCATCTTGTTCTGTTTGCCAATTATGGATGTGGCTGGCTACACGGTGGTTTCCACCTCTCATTTCTCAAACCCACATCGTCCCTGGAGCAGAGAAGATTGGTACGTGCCCGGCGTCCTGCCGCTGTGCTCAAAATGAAACAGATGAGATTACTCTGTGTGCATGAAGATGATTTCACCTAATATCAACTATGAGCCTGCACCATGCATACTAATCATATGGATATGCTCTTTCTTATGAACTAGCTTTCACCTTCATTAGAGTATAAAATGAAACATACTTTTTTCACATGATTGATATTCTGCGGAAGTGAGAGACGTCTCAGACTGATAACTGACAAAGCCCAGCTCGCTATCTTCTCCTGTTTGGTTCTGTCAGCGCTAAAGAATAAGTTCACTATAGAGCACATTAAAATGTGGGGAATCAGGTCATAAAGGTATTTTTGCTTGCATTCAGTTGTTGTAAGAGGGACTATTAATTCATGTTTTTCCCGTATCAGATTAAATTTGCTTTCTTCATGCATGTGCTAAAGATAATCTGTTCCAGTGCTCAGAGTTATGATTATCCTGGTGGCAAGGACAGAAAAGCAGGCTGGCAATTGCAGCCCTAAGTAATTAAATTAGTCCTGAATGGCTAATTGGATCAATTTAGAAGGCAGACACTGTCAAGGATAAGAGTAATCATCTATGCAAGAGCAATCTTTTATTGCTCAGACACGTCTTGTAGAAAGACAAGGTGTGATCCAAAAGGTTAATGTAATTACTGTCCAATTCTCTCACTCACTGTGCACAATAATGCTAATTAATCTAAGATCTCTGGACTATAATGAAGCACGACAACCCAGGTAACGCTGATTATAGTTTTAAGGACAGTTATTTCTTCATCCCAGGCTCAGTGATGATGTTGCAATTAGCCCACTCATTTCTCACACGTTTACAAGACTATTGGCTTCAAAGTCTATGATCTGCTGCAGACTGAATGTATTTTGCTCTCACCTGTGAGCCGTTTTAGTATGATAGTCATGTATTTTAACCCAATAAAGCAGTGATTTACATTTTATCCAAGGCAAGCTCTCCCTGCTCAGTGAAGTGTAAAGCAATGTAATGAGAGGGAGACTTGGCTTATGAACAGCGCATTCATATTCATTAGCAGCAGATATTAACATATGATGCCCGTGACAGATCTGTGATGCATGTTTTATGAATGCAGTTAATGGCACGCTGACAGCACGGCAGGCCATAAAGGGCCAGAGCAATCCACCAAATGAAAGCCACAGAGCAGTGGGACGATTATTGATTCTCCCCTGTGTCCTATTGATCTCTGACGTTTTCATCTGGCACAGAGCTGCTAATCTGCTGTGTATCAGAGAGACACCCACAGTGCAGCCCATTGACTCTGCTATCAATAGCCACAAAGCTGGATATCATTAAATCCTCATCACTTTGTTTCCCCCGGCCGGCCACAGACGACTAAGCACTCTGCGTGACCTCTGAATAACCACTGTCCACTGGCTTGTTTATGGCCTCAGCTTCTGGTGCCTGACATTTACTGCCTCTCTTTTAATAGGCCAGTGTAACAGCTTTGCTGTACACAGAACTGATATTGACCACTGCCTCCAAGTGTGTGACTGAACATGGTTTTATTGTATCACTTGAACACATACTATGGGTCACCCACTAGCGATAGCGAACACACTCTACTTTTGTCAGCAAATAAGATCTGTATGTGGGGAAGCAAATGTTGAAGATAGGTTTTAGGCTAATTAAGACCTAGCTGACATAGGTTTGAGTGGATCAACTCATTTCTACTCCTACTTAGCATTGACAGCAGTGGAATAGTGTATTTGACCGTTTGAAACCGTCCCCCCAAGAAAATCAGCAACATTTCAGCCAGAGATGCCAGAGGTTGGTGTCATAGTGGGTACACCCATCATTTACATACGCACAACAGATTGATGTAGCCACTGTGACATCACACATCAGTTTGAGGATGACAGATTTAAGAGATTTCAGATTGTCATTTTGCTGTGACCATCTTGTGTTTTTGAAGGCAGAAATGTTGTGCAAGCGATGGATCTGACTGAGAACCCAAAGTCACCACAAGCATCTTTATGGGAAGCTGTTCCAGCCAATCAAATGGCCTTGCAGTTAATTATGCATTACTTTGGGGTTAATGCAATTTAAATGAGTCAGTTATATTGAAAAAATCTTCCCCTGTATACTTGGTATGAAGGAAACAAATTAACAGTAAAAAACATTTTTTTTTCCGACTAGACTAGAAGTATATTAATTTCTTTTGAAAAGTTGAGCATTTTTGGCTTTGCTTTTGGAACCTGCCTCAATTGGGTTTTCAAATAACTGCAATTTTTCTATTTTATTTTTCAGCACTTCAGAGTTTCTTTCATTTTTCAGCCCTAGATGTTGCTGCTTTGTTCTGATCTCAAACATCATACTGTATATGCAAGATGGGAGCATGAGAGAATTCATAACAACTTCTTAACTATGATAACAAACATCCTACTACTGACACATCTCATTACAGTACTGTGTATACAACATCATACTACAGTTTGTGTACAGAACAGTGGTTTCTAGAAACACAAAATGGCAGCTTGAACATTTTTCAAATCAAAGTTGTTTTTGTGCTTAAAACTAACAAAAAAATATTACCAGTGACGGAAAATCAGAAATCACTGTTATGTGTTGTATTGCAATATGTTTTGCATGAGTTATTGGTCGTTGCGCAGGAGTGCTCCATGAGAAAATAAGCATGATGATTACTGCCTGCAGATGCTCCACCATCATGAAATTAATGATGATGATTAATGAAGTAGCACTTTGGCTGCCAAGTTAAAGAGGAAAATTATCACTCTTTTCTCGCTGGTCTCAGACTCTTCAAAGGATTGTGTTATGTTTTAGGTTGGTGCATGAGAATATATTCCTCACTCTTTCCAAGCTACAGGATGAGAGGAAAATCAGAGCGGGCCAAAGAAGACATAAACGGTGTGGTTTCACAGTACAGGAGGAGAAACTCTCCTCCAGAGCATGGGACAAGGACGGGTGACGTGGGGATCGATGATGCTTAAGGTGTGGGGGTGACAAGGACAGGTGCAAGGGAGCTCCCTACCATGGTCCATTAGAGACAGAGTCTTGCTGCTGAGAGCAGACAGCATGATAAACAACTTCAGCTCTGATAATACTCCAACTGATCAATAGCCTGTCCATCCGCCCTCCCTGGGGGACAAGCAAGAGTAGCAGCCATGACAGCTGACCCTCAGGTCATATGTCTGAGTGTGTTTCTATGTATGCATGTCAGGACTAATGCTAACATGAGCTACGCAAAGGAGGTTTGGGATGGTGAACTGAGAAAACTATCACTGAATCAGATAGAGCATCACATTGCCCTCTTAACCTTTCAGCCTAACCTTATCTTTATAGAGTAATAGAATCAACCAAGCATATCAAATTAGTATCTGCATGTCCTTCACTTAAGCTCTAATGGTTTATTCATTGAGGTATATACAGTAGTAGACATTTTCACATCCTGGTCAGTCATTATCATACAGAGTACTTTGTTCCACCTGCTTCTGTCCGGTACTTCTCTTCCCTGTGGGGAATTTTAAATGAAAGAGGGCAGATGGACAGACAATTGTTACCAAAGTGTGTTAAAACTAGAACTAAACTAGTTTTTCAATTAGTTAATTAGATGGTTGTAAAAACATTTATCAGTAACTATATTGAAGATAGATTATTAATTTCAAACACGTTGTAAGTGAAAATACTTTCAAATTTTTTAATTTACAGTTTTTTATGTTTATTCTTTATTGAGGTTTGGATACAGGAAGAAAGCTGTACCTACCACTTTAGATTAACATTTAAAACACGTCATGAACAAAAGTAAAAAATGTCATTAAATAATCATCATACTATATTTATAATGATACATTTATGAATTCCAGGCTTAAGTGAAATCAATACTTAATGTACAAATTTGAAATGTGAAAACACTAATGACAATAATAAGGTTTATCAAAGAAGATGTGATATCAATGCAAAAGGCTCATGTCAGCAGTGATAGAGACTGACTTGTTAATGTAGTAAGTTTATGACTCCCACAGTGGCAGAATATTTTGGCCCATGAAGATCCAAATCCAGTAATCCAGTAGGTCAGAAGAACATTGCTGGCCTGATCCTATTGATATATGTGAATATAGCTTGACTCACTAACGCCACATTATGCAGTGGATGCAGGGTTGTGCTAAAATAGCATGATTTCACCAGTTTGGTGGCCCAGTTTAGATGTGATTCACCTTTTATGTTGATCCAGATGTGGAGCCATGACGTTTTATATTTAACCTTGTTGTTGCTCAAAACAAAACATATTTCCTGTTCCTGTGAATTTCTGCTTTAACCTAAGCAGTCACTGAAAGTCAGGTTGAAACTGTAAAAGTGTTTTCCTGGTTAAAAATCTTGCATTGATACTGTTATTTCACCATCTGCCCCTGACTCAAAAGATGACATATGGGTAATACTATGACTGAGTAAGGAAATCAATGCAGCTACTACCACCTGGGAAAATCATTTATTCATTTTCTATACCACTTATTCAATTCAGGTCACCAGTCACAGGGCCAACACAGAGGCACAAGCAACCACTCACTCCTCGGGAGAATTAACAGTGACCAATTAAAGGTGGTACAGAGGATTTTTATTTTTTGACAAAATTTAAATCTTTGCTAAAACCTACTGGATAGATATGTAGCAGGCCCATACTTATGAAAAAACAAGAAAAAAGTAAAATGAAATAGTGAGTTTGGACGTGGTGGGGCCCAAAAAACAATACCCAATAGAAAACGACCCCTAGCCATGCAATATTGGTCGTTGGTACATCAATCAACCTCTCTAATATTTGAGTAATAGGGGGAGGGTTTTCATAGGAGGATAGGTGGGGGAGGACGCGGTCTCATGTGCATGCATCATTTGAAAATGATTCTAACCGTCGTAGACCTGTAAAATCCTCTGTACTACCTGTAACCTGACATGCCGCCTTATCACTATGGGGCATCGAGCATTCAGCCGCTCTGCTCCCCGTCTCTGGAACTCTCTCCCCCCTGATCTC
>JAPMNP010655663.1:0-10352 GCA_029874935.1 Atherina boyeri | reverse complement strand
GTGATATAGTTTAAGAAATTTAAATTGTTGCCATTTGTAGTAGACAAATGTGGGTACTTTTCCTAAAAATTTCAGATATGTAGCTAAAAAAAAAAAGTAGTTTTAGGTGCTAAAGAAAAATTGTGTTACAATCATCCCCGGTCTCCCCTACGAATGTGAGTAAATGAATTGTGCATCCAGTAATGCAAAGCATCTTTGGGTGTCTTGAAAAGCACTATATAAAACTGATGCATTATTATTTATTATTATTATTACTATAGGGACATCAGCCTAGGTGTTCAGGTGAAGACAGGCTTGACGGGACACCTAACACAAAAATAAAAAGGTTTATATAGCACATTTATGTACCATATAAATCTATATTTAAACACAATTTGCTGAATACAAAAGACAAAGTAAAAAAAACCGAGCAATATATAATATATTGTACGTAAACATAGACAAAAATAAGGATATAAAGAATATTTAACATGACTTATAGCAATAACAGAAACAAACTAGGGAGGAAAGTGCCTTATGAGTTCTCAGTTACTGATGTTTGGTTGCAAAAACAGGAAAGTTCTGAGTTTAGTTTTGAATGTAGACACAGTTGAAATGGACTTCAGGTCAGCGAGGAGTTTATCCCAGAAAAATGTACCATGGACTCAGAGACTGAAAGCACCCTCAGCAGACATGGATTTGAAGATTTAAGGGGACCTGACCGAAAATAAAAGATCAAGATTTATGCAACGCCATGCTTTCCATTGACTATACAGTATAATATATATAAAATTGTGATTTATGATGGGGCGAACACAATAATGTTGGAATGGAGTTTACATTTTACATATTGCTTGAAATTGTTTATGTACAAATGCAGCGTGCATGTGCACATGGACAGTCGTGAACAAGTGCACCCTTTTTCAACTGTGAAGGTTTCACAGAATAAAAAGAAAAACCTTCATGGTCCTTCCCAGGTCTTTCAATGAGGTCATTTCAACATCTGAACAACAACACATATTACATAGTCATTATGTGCGGAAAAAAACTGAGTAAGTAAAAGCACTTCTATAAGTCAATTTTTTGTGAGTTTGCTGGAGTTCAGTTGAATGCAAACACAATGAGGAGGAAAGACAGGGGCAAAAATCTTTGAGAGGCAATTTGCTGTTCATTAATCTAAGACAGGTTATAAGGCATTCTGTGATGGACCTGTCAAGGGTGTACCCTATAGAGGACAAGGTGGGGGGTCATTGAAAAAGTAATACAGCATTGTGACGATGAGTGCTTAATTGTCAAATAAAAATATAGATTACTAAATATAATTTCAAATTCAACAATTAATCCATACACCCCCCCCCACAAATTTGAAAAGTATTTCGTATTTGCACATTTTAAATTGAAATACTAAAGAGGAATTACTGTGATTTGAAGCAAAAAGTTGTTCCTTCCGCATTTCTGCTGATGCAAGGTGTAACTGACAATTTTAATGAACAGCTGATAAAGGAGGTGTGAAAGTTCAAAAATGTCTACAACACATCTGGTATTTAAAGGCACGGACACCGCTGCATGCACAACACCCACCCTGATTTCCATCATTCTTCAGTGAGAAAGATTATTGGCCGTACTGCACTAACCTATATTTGATAAGAAAAAAAAAAAAACAACAAAAAGAAACAGCACAGTCATCAACTCAGCCATGAACTATTTATGTATACTAAGGAATTCTAGAGTAAATTTTGACAACTGAAGCTCGGCCAAAAGCCCACCAGCAAACCTACAAGAGAATGGCTGACAAAAAGATGGACGCTTGCAATGACCGAGTCCTCGTCCAGACTTTAAGCCAAATGAAATTATGTGAACAAAGAGAGCTGTGCATGAATGAATATTAACAAAACTCAATGAATTTCAGCAACATTATAAAAAAAGTAAACAAACATCATTCGGAAAACAAGTTTCTGCTGCTAAATGTGGTTTTACATGCTACTAAATCATGCAGTGTACTGTACTTGATTTTTCACACATGGTTTCTGACTTTTGACTTTGTTTTTTTGTTTGTTAATGACTGTGTGTCATGTGTTGTTGTTTATTTGAGGTTTTATTTATTTATCATTAGTAGAATGTCCTGATACATACAAGGTATTTCTCAAATTGCTGTTGTCTGTATTTATATGCAGAATATGTGTTGGTGATGTGCTAAACGGCCCATCTCATTATCAACTGTGTTTGCCATTGTCATAATTCAGTCTGATTTTCTGCATTCAGTTGTTGCTCTAAGAATTTCATCATCAAAGGCTTCCAGTCCCATGAGATGTTTGTTTTGTTTTCCACTTCACTGACAGCAAGTCACCACCTGCAGAGCAAGAATGAGATTTGTGTAGAGTTCATCAAAGAGTACATTGTGGATTGTAAGGACATTCATTCATTTCTTTTCCCCTAAACCTTTATTTGACATCTCTTCAACCAGAATCACAGAAATGTCAGCAGCATGGCATGCCAGTTAACAACTCCCAAATGTTTTGTGTTTTGTTGGCATGGCAGTCTCCATCCCCACGTCACGCATTGCACCCCAGGAGCTGGCACTCTTCGGTACACTAATGAAGTGTACTCTTAATCCCACACAGAGACTGACCCCTCTGGATCCTCTCACTTCATCAATATGATATTTTTTTCACTCACAGCTCATTAACCTAACCATGAATTATGCAGCCTGCATGCTGTAGTTTGTGGGAAATTGTGGATTAGTTGGGAGTTGTGTGTCAGTCCTTGATCAGCATGAGCTCAAACGTAGACATTTTCTTGAGGGATTTTTATTTGCACATTATTTAATACTGAAAAATGCAGCAATTACACAATGGAAACACGCAGAATAGTAAACCCCACAGTGACACAGTGGGAAACAAAGCTATTCATAAACCCCCTGCCGCATCAGGCACACAAAATTCCAAACAAACGGCACAGGCTCAAATATTTTCATTCTCATGCACACGACTAACAAGCAGCACTTTTTCTAAAAATAAACTGGGATGTGATAATAAGTGCAGGAAGTATTAAAAGGTGAAAAACAGGTACAAACACAGTGAGCCAAAATATGCCTTAATAGTCATTTATTAATAATAATAATAATAATAATAATAATAATAATAATAATAATAATAATAATAATAATAATAATAATAGTAATAATAATAATAAAAAATAATGATTAATAAAAACATGCTTTCTGTTTTAAATAAAGGAGTATTTTCAGTATAAGGCAGTAAATTCTACCCCCCCTTGTATTTGTGCTTGTGTTACTCAAGATAACTGGTGTGGATTTACTATTGCTCTGCAGTGATGTAATAGAGAGAACGATCAGAACAGTCCTCTAGTTACTCATTCTCAACAGCTTGTTCATTGGGGTCGCCTCACCCTACCTCCTGTAGATAAGATTACAATGATACTGTTGTTTTAAAAGTGAAGGTGATTTATTGATATGGTGCCTTTCACCGTATGATCCTTTTAGACAGATAATCTCATTCCTCTCCACACTGTTCAATACAGAGAAGCACTTTGTAATGCAACACAAGCACTCCAGTTAGAACCTCACGCTTCCAAAAATTTAGCATAATTAGCTTCCATGGAATAAAACCTTGATCTCTTCATACTGAATGGAAGCTTAAATAGGTTTTTTTGTTTGTTTGTTTTTAAAATAAAAATCCCATTTAAAAATCCACTTCCTGCCAACAAAACTATTCCAAACCGTTTAAAAAAAATTGTTCTCTTTCTGTCTTGTCTTTTTAGCGTACCGCTGGGAGACCTCCTGTCAGACTTCAAGTTGGTTGTCACCGTCACGTTTGCATCCACCAGAGGTAGGATCCCATTACGACCTCAGTGATGCTCAGCAGAACATCAGACGTGGGGGCAGCACTCGCTCTCTCCAGCTGGACTACAGAATGATGGGCTACAGTGGTGACAGAGGGCAGGAGGACAGGAGAAGGACCTTCCAGTGGGAGAGGAATCCTTCTGGTGAGTGGGAGAGAAAACAGACTGTGCCCAGGGAAGAAATGAGAAGACATGAGGGGAAAGGAAAGAACACACGCAAGAGGAGCAGGGATATGGGGGTAACCCAGGACCACAGAGATCATCTGCAACTACGTGGTTGTGACAGCAGTGAAGATAACTCTTCTCCTGTTTATGAAGAATACAGAGAGCCCAGCCATGATCCAGAGCAAAATGAAGATAGTGAGGGTCTTTATGACACTCTTCCCCCAACTCGCCGTGCCTACGAAGGATATCCATCAAGCCCCCCAGGCCTCAACCTGCACCCGGCTCAGCTCATGCCTCCTCTGAGGGCCTGGGACTTACAGCCAGAGGAATGGAGGGGATCGCAGGAGGATCACGGAGGACTTGGCACCAGTAATCTGGCAGGTTCTGGGGACGAGCTAGAAAGACTGTTGAACCTGGTGTCACTCAGAGCCAGGAGAGCCACACGGATGAACAGAGCATCTACTGGATCTGAGCCTGCAACAGCCTGGGATGGGTGTAAATGAGCACACAAGATTTTTTTCCAAACATATAAATGTAATATTCCTTTATAAATGGCAGAGAGGCCATTATCCTTTCAGACTATTTGTTACATTTTTAGTACTACACCACTGGTGCGCCATCTAAAAATAATTGAACAAGTATATTACCATATATACCTCTATTATTCAGCATTATCCTGATGTAAACAAGCACTAATCCACCACCAATCCCTTGGATCATTTATAAGCTGGAGGAATAAGAGGAAATATACTTGTTCTCCAGATGCCTTCATCTGTGCTGCATGAGAGTTAGCTGGGATTGGCTGTGAATCAATGTTTTTACATTTATTATTTAGAGTTCCTGTAGAAAAGCATTTTGAGCCAGTCTGGCTCTCTTTTGGATGATACCATTGTACAGTTATGTAATAAAGAAAGTATACCATCTTTCATTTGTAAGGCTTTACAAACCAGGACATAATAAAAAATCATTTGGTTCTTACCAGGTCTTAAACTTTGGCAAATAAAGCCTCGGATGGACAACAACAAATGGCATATTACACGTCATTGCTTGACACGCAAGAAAGTAAAAATATCATGTTAATATTTGAAAAATTAAGTCAATGAGTCAGTCGTTTTAAGAACCACCTTTAGCTGCAATCAATTAAATCATATTTCTCTGTGTTGTTAATAATCTCTCATGTGATTGTGAGAAAAATTCTAGCCCACTCTTTATTACAACGTTGCCGCAGTTTATTAAAGTTTCATTTTCGCACAGCTCTGTTAAAGTCACACCACAGCATTTATTATCAGATTGAGGTCTGGATTCTGGCTGATTCTTCTCTTTTCCAGTCATTTTGTTGTCGATTTACTGCTGTGCTTAGGGTCACTGTCCTGTTGAATGACCCAGTTTCAGCCAAGCTTTAGCTGTTGGACAGATGGCCTCACATCTGATTCTAGAATACAGTATACAGAGGAGTTCATCAGCCTAATGGAAGCAAGTTGTTCAGGTCCTATATCTGCAAAGTAAGCACAAATCATCACCCCTCCGCCACTATGCTCCACAGTTGGTATGGAATATTTGTGCCGATTTGTTGCGTTTGGTTTTTCCTAAGTGCAATGTTGTATACTACGACCAAACATGGTGGTCTTGTTTTTTCAAAGAACATTATTCCAAAGGTACTGCAGTTTCTTTAGATTCAAGTTGGCAAACCTAGGTTGTACTCCCATGTTTAAAGTTGTGTCTGCCTTTCTTTTGGCAAGCCTTGTCAAAGAAGCCAAACTTGTACCTTTTTTATTTTATTATACTGCCAGGAACTTTAATATTGAACATTGAGGCCTGCAGCTTGAATTTGCTGGGAAATCCACTTCTATCTTGACTGTTGTCTTTCCTCCTTTACATTGTTTTAACACACACTTAAATACTCCAGACCAAATGGCCAAAACACCTGTTTTCTTAAAGATGATCACACTTATTGATGATTAATTTCATCTTAAATTCAATCTTATAAATACCTATGGAAGTAACACGAGTGTAGTTTTGAACAGACACTGCTTGTGTGTTTTGGATTTTTATCTGAGAGTACATTTTCTTCATTTTAAGACCTGCTAAAATCCAGATGACTTATTTTATCCTGATGTTCTTTTTAAAAAGTTGTAAAAGAGTACAGTTTATTTTTCACGTAGTTGTATGTATATTTTTGTTTAATGCACATATTGTTTCTATGGATTACACACATCCAGGCACATAGGCATACACACATCATTTTATCAACTCATCCATGTCTTACTAATGCATTTGTTATTTTCAGTGGCACATGCTCTGGGTTGTTTTGGAAAGAATTATACGCCCACATGGTAGCCACAGCCTGAGAGATTCTATTAAGCTTACAAGACGATACCAGGGGATTTTTACTTAATCATTCAATTATTCTATGAATATTTATTTAATAAGTACTCATATGTGTGAGCCTCTTCATGAAAACACTCATAATGGATACTTGGCTTGTATAACTGATAAAATGCATCACTTAAGGCACTGAGATGTATTTATTCTACTCAACATAACAGTTTCTGGCCTCTTATCTTACAATACCAGTTCTGCAGGTATGGAGGACAGTATGTGAAAACAGATATTCACTTATCAATACAACTTGTAATGTTGCTCTGAATGTACATGATGCAATTTGTATATATCCCTGAAGTTGTACTTTTAGATAGAAGTAAGCCCACAGCTGACCTGGTGTTAACATGAGAAATGAATTCCAAAACCTTATGTGCTGAAAGGCTCAGAGAATTGTGTGGAAATGCAACCGTGAAGTACAGAATCACTCACCCAGGATGTGCACATGGTTGGCACACTGATAACACAGTCTGAATTCTGCCGTTCTCCCAGTTCACACAAAACAAAGGGGAAACAAAAAAGAAATGTAAGCAACATTGAAATTCAGATTGTTTTTTTTTTGTTTTTGCTTTTTTCAGGGTAGATATATATTCAGAATGAAAGTCCAGGGAAGCTGTGAAATGGGATCCAGCTACACCAAATATCTGCTTTCAGACTTATAGTTTTTAAAGATAACAGCTACACATAACTCCCTTTTATCTCACACTTATCATAGAGAGTACACTACATGACTGTGATCAATGCTCTCCAGGGGGGATTTAGGCAAACGTTTACATCTTATTTTGGAATGTAAACAGCAAACAATATGCAAAGCAAACAGGTCTCCTAAAGGATGAAGCATCAGGTGTTAATGGAAATCATCTAGATCTGACAGCATGTAATGAAATTCAAGGACAAACTGCTTTACTGTATTGAGTTGTTGCTGAAAGAATGCAGGGAGTTTAATGCTAAGAAGGTACACTCCCAAAGGACTGTGTTGGAAGTACTCTAACATCCAGCACTAATGGCCACATGTCAAATAGCAGGTCTTAGCATGGTCATTAGTGTGCTTAGTGTCTGCTAAAGCACCCATGCCTCTCAGTATGATGCCCATCCATCCATTCATCCTCTTTGCTCATTCTTATTCAGATCCACTTTGTGAGTGGGTCTCTGAAGCATGCCCCAGCTTGCACGAGCCAACAGGCAGGAAAACATCTCAGGCAGGCCAGACTAACACATGGACAAACACATTCACACCTGTGGGCACTTTACAGTTTCTGGTTCACCTGGCCTACATGCCTGTGGACTGTGGAGGGAAATCGGGACACCTGCAGGAGGCCCACAGGAATTCTGTGAGACCATACAAACTCAACACAAAACAGCAGCTTCCAAAAGTTGAATTATTAAACACACAGCCATAGTGCTGTGAATCAGCATTGCGACACCTTTGCTGTCATTTTTTTCATACTTGACTTCCATCCATTCCAGTTGAATCATCTTGTAAACTCCCTTTCAAGGCTTCAGGATTTCAAGTTATGTCAGGTCGCAGATGGAGCACAATGTTACATGGTGTCTGTATGCAACTATGGCTTGCTTAATGTGTTCCAATCAAGCAAATTCCCTTTTCTACTGGAAAAGGAAAAGGTATTTGTCCTGAGGGGGAATTTGTTCCTGGTGTTCTCTTGCAGGTTATCTATATCTCAAAGCAGACTGTGGCAGATAAATAATGCCCACAAAATATAATCCTGTCAAGTCAGTCTTGTCACGCCTCTTATATGTTTTTCTTTCTCTTCTTGCCGGAATCTGGCAGATTCATTTAGTGAAGCTTAAGCTTGTCAATGTCCTGGGAAGATGTGGAGGTGTAAGGATGTCTTTTGGAATTTTAAAGCATAAATTGTATGATTGGTTGAACAATAAAATTTTACATTGAAATCATCTGAGATTATTTAAACAGCTCGGCTGTGATTATAACTTAGATTGCTTTGGTAGTGAACCGTCAACAGCTAAGCAGATTCCAGCATAATCTTTGTATTGTAACTTTTTGTTTTATGGATTTCTTTGCTGACTTGAATAAATGTATCCAGCTTACTGTGTGCTACTCTTTATTCCATTGAGTTAATTTTCATACAGACCCAGTACTACGATTAAATTGTGCATCTGTGATTAGATAATACGGTAACATTTTACAATAAAGTACACAAAAAATGCTTACTTACTAGGGAACTAACCTTTAGTTCCTGATTATTTCCGTATGGTGTTCCCTAGTATCTAAGCATTGTTACTACTGGGTCATAAACCAGTATTTATTGGTGAATCATACCAAGTACTTACTAAGTAGTAAATCATTACTTAATCAGTACCTGACCATTACTTACTGTTTTTGTGTACCCTAGAGTAAAGTAATACATCATACTAAGTACTTACTGAGGAACTAATCATTACTTAACCAGAACCTGATCATTACTTACTGGTGAACTGGGCGTTCACCATTAAGTGCTGGTTAAGTACCCAGTAGTTCCTGATTAGTTCCCTAGTAAGTACCCATTAGTTCCTGATTAGTTCCCTAATAAGTAACCATTAGTTCCTGATTAGTTTCCTAGTAACTAACCAGTAGTTCCTGATTAGTTCCCTAATAAGTAACCATTATTTCCTGATTAGTTCCTCTTTGCTTTCCCTGCTAACTAACCAGTATTTCCCTAATGAGGCTGAATTGGGCGTTCACCAGTAAGTACTGGTTAACTACCCAGTAGTTCCTGATGGTAACACTTTACAATAAGTGACACAAATAATGCTTAGTTGCTAGGGAACTTATTAGGGAACTAATCAGGAACTAATGGGTGGTTCCCTAGTAACTAAGCATTTTTTTGTGTACCTTATTGTAAAGTGTTACTGATAATACTACTGCTGTCTGCCGTGTACCCCACATACTGTATCACCTAAAACAGGAAATCTGCATCCTTGGTTCGTCAGTAGGCTATGCATATATGGAATGTTGTTTCTCTATATGGGTTTAAGGTGCTTAGTCTTAGCTTTAATTCAGAGGTATTTACATCCAAATCGAATAAACGCTTCATGCATTACAGCTCTGCAACATGTAGAACCCTCATGTGTGTAACTATTGAGATGCTTCGCAGACTGTGATTGCCTGAAAACTAGAACCAAGGACCTCACCACTGAATGGGTTTCCTCTGTTATGATGCTTAGCCAGCCTTCACTGCAGCTGCCTTCAGCTGCTCGTTCATGGGTCTCTCTGTGTTTAGTTTGCTCTCAGCAAGGAAAAATGCTGCTCGATTGGGTTGAGAGTTCAGCCATTGAAGATTATTCAACTTCTCTGCCTTTAAAAACTCCTAGGTTATTTTTGTAATGTGTTTTGACTTATTGCCTGTGTGTATTGTGCAGCACCATCCCATCAACTTTGCTGCAATCCTATCATCTACCACTGTTTTCTGCCATGAATGTACAGCTCTTTCATGTTGCAAAGCTAATGAGTGTGTTCTGTTTTTTTCTGGGAACCATGTGCCAATGGTAGAGTTCCTGCAGTCTGATGGATTTATTTTGTTTACGCAGCATAAGGATAGTCTATTTTTCTTGCAAAGTGAGCTTTTCTAACAATGTGAAATGAAGAAATAATGCAGGATCAGTCCACAGCTGCTGATAAAATGTGTTTCATCAGCTGATTAACTACTTTTGGTCCCTTTGAGAAGAAACATGCATATTTTACAGAGATATTATTTCCTAAATAACCATAGTTGAAAGTGATGTGAGTGAGGGAGCACCCCCCTCTCCAAGAAAAATTTGAGAAAACGGTACTTCCACAAGCCAGGAAAATAATTGCAGACCCCTCTCATGTCCTAAATTCCAAGTACAAACTGCTACTTTCGGGTAGACGTTACAGACTTCCAGTTAAAAATAAGAAAAGATATTTGAACAGGTACAAATTTTCATTTATTCCACCATCCGTTACTCTGATGAACTATGGTCGTTAGCAA
>JAPMNP010655658.1:0-10955 GCA_029874935.1 Atherina boyeri | reverse complement strand
ACGTCTCTCGGCTGGCCTGGGAGCGCCTCGGGATCCCCCCGGATGAGCTGGCAGATGTGGCCGGGGAGAGGGAAGTTTGGGTTCCCCTCCTCAGGCTGCTGCCCTCGCGACCCGACCTCGGGTTAAAATGGATGGATGGATGGATGGATAAACTCAATGCATTAACCCACTAAATAGGATCCATCTTTAGCAAATCAATACATCAACAAAAACCCGAAGAATCAATAAATGGATGACATCAGGGTGTAATATACAAGTTTGAGTATGTACCGTAAAACTGAGCACTGGCTTACTGAGGGAGTGTCTGTATCTCCCTCACATAAACACTACCAAAAAAAAGCAAGATGTGAAAGGGGTTTTCCCAAGTTGTCCTTGTCTACAGATAATTGTAGAGTTCTGTAAGTTGTTTTGCATTTACGCTTTACAGCCCACACCTTCACCATGTTATCTGCCTATTCTTATCAACCCTACTTTCAGTTAGAGGAGGAACCTATCTTTAGGAAAATAGAAGAAAAAAAACTAAACGATAGCATGAACATGCTGTAACCCACATTATTCTATAGTTGTACAACAGACGCCATACTTTGCAATGTAATTGGTGAGTGATGTAAGTGGCAAAAAAAAAAATGTTTTCGGGGGTATAAAAGTTTAATCAAGATTTGGATCTGCTTATTTGCAACTCATGTAATCAAGTACTGATATGTAGTAAGACAGTTTTTTAAATATTTTCCCAGTTTATGCTCACTAATGTGTGTTTTACTGTTTTCCAGTGGTGCTGGGTACACTCCGTCAACTGAGCACAACCACATCTATTCTGAGTCACCCCTCCATGCTCCCTGAAGAAGCCATTCAGGCCGTCACATCCTCCGATGTTTAGTCATGCTCTCGGGTAGAGTTGAGGTCATCTGAAAGTCACCTGAACTAGTGTTTTTCACTAGTAAGACTTTCAGCAAGGTCTTCCTCAGATCCACAAATTTCCAGAGGTGTCAATGAAACATCAACTGTTGCCTTGAACTTAATTACGTTTATACTAAACGTACACTTATACATGTGGACTTTTGCACGCTGATCGGTGGGAATGATTTGGTAAGTTCAACTACCTTCACCTACTTTAGGTGACAATCTTCTAAATACCTCATTGGTACTTGAGGTTTATCCATTGAACTACAATATAGATTTAATAAAAACTGTGTTTCTAATGTAAAAACACAACATTGTGTTTAAAAAGGGAAATACTCTGTGAATTTTGATAGCATGTTGTCTCTTAGAAGCATAAAAGTAAGGATATGGTGCTATTTCACCAGGACATGAGATTAATGAGGAATTTTTCTTCTGCAAGATAGTCTTTTTTTTTTTTTTTTTTTGAGGTTCTCCAAGAAAGACCTCGCACCAGAATGTAGAAGATCACCTGAGATATGGTCGCTTGTGGCCTGAGCTGTGTCAAGTCAGCACCACATTAATGAGAGTTTTGTTTAAATTTTCCATCCCTCATTTGCTCAGGTGATTGTTTAATTGCCAGTCTAATTGCCTGGTGTTTCTCCGTCCGCGTCGAACTTCTGCCTTAAGCGCACTCTGCCCATTTCTAATGAGTTTGACCGCAAATGAAACAAGATAGCGGTCATCTTGCATATGCTACACACGTGGACGAGTACAGGGGGACGTCACAGAATGATGGAGTGATATTACTTTGCCCTCATAGGGAGCATAACTGACAGTACAAAGCAGTACAGATTATACATACATATACTATTTTTACATGTACAGTGTTGCATGATCAAGTCTGCAAAAAGGGGTCTTTTGTATTCTTCATTGGTCACTCAGGGCTACATTTGTGTGTGAGATTATTGTCCCTCCGAACAAATCATGTTGGGATCCCTCTCAGCAGGAAGACACAGTGTCAGTAAGGGTACAGGTGTATTTTTTTTCTTTTTCTCTTGGTTATTCTAATTTCTTCTAACAAAGAACAAAAACAGCTCCTTCATGTGGAAATGCAACCCAGAGACATCCACCAAAAGCCATATCTGAGGGCTTACCCATCCACACAATGCAGTATGATGAAGCACTCGGCTGTGTTGACAGGTTAAAGGTTAAGCACCATGCAGATGTTGCTGGCATGTTTGATATGTATCATCCTTTAGGTCAAAGTGTCTTTACCTATAATCAATGCAATCCTTTTTGTTTTGTTTTTAATTTGTAGCTCAGCACTCCTCAGGCAGACATGGACTTTGTGAAATATATTTTGCTCTCTTTTTTGCAGAACTGAGTTTACAGTTGCAAAAGACACCATTTTTATTTGAGTAACGTGCAGCTTTTACCGCTCAGCCTTATATTGTGATGTTTTGTGTTTTTTTTTCATCTGTTAATTTCCCTGTCAAATGCAAAAATATGCAAAGCAAGTTGCAATCACAAATTAGCGCTGTTGCAATATACAGTTGTCATATTTAGTATTTTGCAAGTCATATTTTAAAAGATTACATGAAATGGTGAGCAGTGTGCTGCTACTTTCTGCACAATGACATATTTCCTGTTAAAGTAAAAGCCCCCACCTCTTCTGTTTGATTAGTTCCAGTCACTTGATCAGGTACCACCCACCACTCTGCATCAGCTTAGCTAAAATTCAATAGTTGGATAAAGTGTTTCATTGCACACACCATTGTGTGTAAGATGAGTCATCAATATTTTTGTTTTCCATGAAATGGCAAACCCTTGAATACTATTACAAACCACTAGTAACCAACTGTAGTGAGCGTAATGGTGACATATTGTGCAAGTAAGATCATCTACCAACCTTCTGCACCTCAAATTTTGATTTCATGGGAACCTCCATTTAAACCCTAAAATAATTTATTATTTTAAGTAAAATGAATGATCCTCTGAATGCAGCTATTGTTGCTTGTAAATGAGAATGTTTCTCTTAACTGTGATCATGTCTTCTCTTACAGAAATGGTAGCATTAACGGGTACCAATTTAGCCTCGTTTGTTGCAGGAATTTATTGGATTTTACACTCCCACATCCTAATTTTTTTTTTCTCAAATATTTCTTTGACAAACCAGGTCAAGGTTCCAATTTTGTTTGCCATTTCTGTGAGGCTTTGCTTTATTAATGATGTACAGAATATCATTGCAGATTGAATCTGCATTTGTTGGTTCTCCCCATATTTTTACATGGTGTTTGTTTAAAGAAAAAAAAAGATATTTTCTAATGTTGTGTACGAGTGTTCTCCAAGGTTTCAGATGCAACATTTTAAAATGCCTTAAATAATTCTGTATCACAATAAACATGAGACAAATACTTGATTATTGCATTTTGTTTAATAAATATTTGGTTTTAGATAAATTAATGCGTAATATTTAGATAATTCTGTATAACAATTTTCTTAATAAATATCGTGATGAAAATAAATATTACTTGATTAGTGCATGAAAAATCAACCTCTTGTACAAATGTTTACTCCCATGACAACAACAAAACCATTTATGGCTAGTTAAAAGGAAATTGTTCCATTTTTTGAATAGCTAAGTCGTTCATCCACAAACTGCAACAGGCACTTGGCATACATAAAAATGTAGTGGTCCTCCTCAAAGGTGGGGAGGTCGCAGCTGACGTGGATCGTCTTGCCGCTGTGTAGCTGCTCCGCTTCCAGGAGATACTGGCAGGATCTGTCCAGCATCTCTGACAGCTGTGGGATGCACGCAGAGAGCTTTTGGATATAGCAGCGATAAGACGAGACGTTGTGGATCTGCTGCTCCATCATGTTCACGGAATCGCAGGACATGTTGGGAAGCAGTCCTGGGACAGTCTGAAAGAGCCGGACAGTGAGTTACAGAGGTAGCAAAAAATAACCTTCAGTCGTTTCAACACTGTAAAAAGCAGTACCCTCAATTAGTTATCATAACTTCTTTCCATCATTTACATTTCAGATTTCGAGTTCTGACATTTTAACTTTATTTCATGAGTTATGTTATTTGCATCGCATCTTAAGGTTGTTAGCCAGTTCAGTAAAATGTCAATTTGAATGAGTCAACATAACAGTGAGAGTTTTAAAATCCTAACCGGATCTCTTAAAAACTCATCCCAACAACTGGTGTTGGCAATATCAATGGTTTAATTAATGGTTATTGATTAACTTGGAAACTGATGAACTTGCCATTATTGGTTGAGACAGACGATACAATTTGAAAATGTTAATTTACTTAATCCTATAAAGCCAAATGTATCATATTTGATACATACAGTTTCTGAAACCTTTTGCATCTACAACCTTTTACATCACTTTATGATAAAAAACTTTGCTCAAAACCTGGTTGTAAACAATCTGTTATACCTGATACCAGTGTGCAGAGGCCTGCAAATCAATAATTTTGACATTATCACACACTAATAAATGGTCAATAGTCAAGAATTATTTTTGCTAAAAAAAAAATCATATTTTGTTAAAGGACCAAATGACAACTTTAGAATTAAAAAATCAAAATTTTCTCCCCAATTTTCTTGGGTCGGGCTTTAAAGGGTTAAGTTCAATTGCTGCCCAAAATAAACGTAACAGCCTTTTAATTTGACCATTTATAACTCAAACATCTTTTGACGAGCATACCGACACCTTGTCGACTCAACGCGGATGCATCTATAAGCCTGTAGCCAATTTTTCCTTGTTTCTGTCGGGTCCGACTTTTGGCGCGCTGTCTGCGGATGTGAGGTCAATTGCATTCATGTTAAACATTTCAGATCATGCTGTTGCCACCGGTAGTAAACAATAAGCCTAAAATCGCAAGCAGAGTGTATATTTCATCGCAATAGATTGTGAGAATACACAGAGCGACCCAGCATAACTCAGACACCAACAGAAACTCCAAGCCAGACTACGAGCGCGTACTGCGAGAACGAGCAGAAAGGAGGTGAAGTTCCGTTTTTCAGCCAAAGGTGTCAGTCGCGAGTTGAAATTTCAGAAAACTGCTCATAGTCCATTTAACTTGAAAAGACAATTCGTATGAATATACTGTAGTTATTTATAAGTTTAAGCTGTGAGTTGAAAAGATATATTTGTGTGTTCCTTTCACAAAAGAAAGCTAATTTTGTTGAAAAGGATTACGTAATAGTCATTTCAAATTAGAGTGTCAAGTTAAAAAAATCAGTCATTTTCTGGGTAAATTTGAAAAAGCATACAGGGCCAATTATATAATAGTAATTGATTCCCTGCAGTAACGGATGACATGATTTAATCAGTGTTGTCGAGGCTTTTTGATACACGCAGCTACCGTTGTTGCAATATGTGTTTGAAATGGTGACGTGGAAGAGTCCATTATTTGTTTTTATTTGATACATTATTTCAACATTTGATGGCAGTAATTCTTACACAGTGTCCCTTTAAGTTGAATTAACTTGTGTTTTTAAGGCAGCAGTTGAATGTAAGTTTTTAAGTTTAACTATCCCGATCATTTTTACAGTGATGTTATTTTATTATTTCTCTGCGACAGGCATGTCATTACTCAGTTACAGGATGCTGCACTAACAATTGGCAGCATTTGACATCTATCATTAAAACTGACAAAACCATGAAAATAGTAGCGTTCATTTTAGTTTCTGTGCTACTGAGGGGTTCATAACACTGATGAATAACATTCCTAATGCCAATTAAGAAATGACATCAAGACTTACCATTTCCCTCTGAGTTAATACTATCTTCCTTACAGGTAACTCGCTATTTTTAGAGAATTTGTCAACTATCAAAACTATAAAAAAAAATATCACTATCAGTTGTATACAGGCTCGTCATAACTAATAGAGGGTAATCTTACCTAAATTAAATTACTGTAAATAACCGCCCCCCCCCAGAACTGCAAAGCATTTAATGCATGAAAAAAATCTACAACATCCCCTGCTTTCATATATCCACACAAGCTCTCTTGTGTTATATTAACATTTAATGAAACACCAAAAAACTTACAAGATGGCCCAGCGCTGTCTGTATCACCTCTCGCGTCATGTCGATGGTCATGTTCAAGGCACCTTCTTTTGCTTCGTTCTCAACAGGTCGACAGGCTGCTTTCGTGATGAGCAGGAACAGGAAGATAAAAACTACAGCAGAGACCACACATGAGATATTAATTAGAAAAGGATGCTAACAGATGCACTGAGGGAGGGTTGAGTGTAACCACAACCGGAGAGTTTCAGTGTTGCACAATTTTGTCCGCAAGTAGATAAGTCTGTTAGGCTGTCTAGTAAGAAAAGGAAAAAAGAAAAGAAAAAAAAACCTTTTCAAGATGCTTACCAGCGCGGAAATCCATGACAGCTGGAGGCGTCAATCAACGGCAAGGTCTGATCGGACTTTCTGCCATCCATCTTTGGATGATCACTTTTATTAGGACTGCTTAGATAAAAATCAATACATTTAACATTTTCCTCTGCGTAGGGTGACAAAGGAAAAACCACAAGGTCAGGATTCATCTTTACATTCTGGGGTTTCCCTGTACAAAGTATGGTGACTAAAAGCTACTTCTGTAATGTAGGCCTACACAAATTTAGATTAAACTTGCATAGATTTAGGGATGCCATTATTATTGAAATGGGTTGCTATGTCTTTTTGTCTGATGTTTAGCAAAACAGGTTAATCACAGATGGAAAGAAGGTCAAGTGAAAATAGAAGGTAAAACCTATAATCCTTTGTATGAAAATTAAGGTAACACAATCAAAGGTTGCACAACTCCCAAAGCTTGTGTTACATTCTCAATCACAGCTGACCATCTTGGAAAGGGTCTTATAACTGGAAAAAAAAGGGGATCCCACTATATATGTGGATCTTAACAAATTAGTGTGGATCATAATGCTTGACCTTGTGGCATGGTCGATAGGGAGACATTTGTGTTGCAGCCAAATTTAAAGTTAGAAATTCAGTTGTGATGGTTAAGATTCAGGTAAAGGAAACTGTGTTTTTAGAGTGTAAGTAATTCTAAAACACAGATGTGGAACCATGGCTTTATTCAAACCTGACCTTCATTGTGATCTCAGCCACTCACCTGTAGATATACCGATGACCACAACAGGCCTTTATCAACATCAGTAGACCGCAAAATACGTGAATGATTCAAATAGATTTGAATAGATTATATTAATTATTAAATTCTGAAAGAAAATTATATAGAAAGAAAGAAAGAAACGAAACAAACAAACAAACAAACAAACAAACGGAGACAGATAGAGCAACAGGTACCGTAGATATACTTTGGCATGTATCTTAACATTCTGGCACATTTCAAACACCTTATATACTGTCAATATTTCCTGATGGAGAAAATGCATCCTGCTTCACTGCAAAATCTGGTTGAACATGGTTTGAGACATAGCTATAGAGTAAAAGGTGTTGACTTGGATTCCAAACTCCTCAACTTAATTTCAACTGAGTGTCTGTGGAATGTGTACCAGAAATTAGCCTGATCAAAGGGGGTACCATTTCCCAACATAACACTGCTTAATGATTCTGCTGCTTGACACCAGCGAGCATCTAGAGATACCGTGGTGTCAATGTCTTGATGGAGCAGATCAGTTTAGGTGACACATGTTCACATTAATGTTGTGTGGCCAATTGCTGTACATTTCTATTATTGAAAAAAATTGAGGATATGGCGTGGATGAATCTACTCTACAATAAATTCATCAATTCTTCTTCAGTTTTGTATTTGTCTTTATCTCTGGGAGGATACTCAAAACTTAAAATCAATGTTTAAAGTGGCTTTAAAGTTTAGCCACTAATCAGGTTAAGATCATTAGAATCAGTGTATGACATTTGCTCGGTTTGGTTAGGGTTAGAGTGAACTGTGTCCATGCAAAATAAAGACTTTACATAAAATCCTTGCTGTGAAATTAATGTTTGCAAAATGTTTGTTTGAATTGATCTTTTTATTATATTTTTGTTGAGTACATCATTTAGTATGAATAAATTAAATATGGAATAAATAATGAAGAAAAGCTGCTTTGCAAGCCAACTTTAAAAAAAACAACAACTGCACAAATGAATAACTATGCTGTGTTTTTAAGTGATGTCATAGAGGATATTGAATTAGAGCATTGTTTGTTTATGAAAACCTCCATCCATCTTCTGGCAAAGTGAATAATCCGGTAGCCAAGTCTTTTCATTTTGTAAGCATCTGAAACTCTCTGGTGCTGTGTTTCAATTGGACACCGTATGGCTGACACTTTAGAAATTCGCATGAAACTACTTAAAAATATCTCAGTATTGTTGAGGATGTTAGTGTGCTGCTGAGCAAGATGCTCGATGATTGCCGGCAGGAGGTTTTTGAGGGAGTCTTTGATGACACAGATAGAGTCTTGAATCTCTTCTGTGTTGTTTCTCAAAGGAAAAGTTATTCCCTCAGGTGGCTGTGAGAGTCCTGACTTGTTTGCCGTGGGTAGTCCTTCTGGGTATAGGGCTTTGATCTGTGGAGGAAATGACAGAATTTTTTACAAAGGCAATTTTGTGGATTTCATTTATTCACTAAATAATGGGTTAAAAAGCTTTTGCAAGCTGCAGTGAGGATGAAACATAACTTTATATTTGGATATACTATGTTACATTTTATCATTTTTCTTTATAACTACATAGCCTACACATCACATGAACTTATTGTGTTCTTACTTACATAAACTCTTTCTGCCTCTAACAGGTTGCACAAAGATAACCCGATGACCATCCCCTCTTTTTCTGAAATTGGCCTGGAGGTCACAAAGATGTTCAACATCAATTGGAAGAAAAACAGGAACACTGCAAAAAAAAAAAAAAAAAAATCACTTGTAAAAGTTATGATATTGTCATTTGCATAGGATGTCAATTAAAATCATACTAAAGTCCAACTCCACTGCAAAATCGTCAGTGTGAATTTAACACCAGAAAGTGTCTATATGCATCCACACTCAACGGTGTTACCTTTTTAACACTGTTGCTATTTTAACACCAGAATAATGCTAAATTAACACCGAAAAGCAGTTAACAGTGTTGAATTTTAACAACAAGAAGTGTTAGATTAACCAACATTGAGTGTTACATTTGAAAAGTGTTAAACAGGTAACACTGTTGAGAGTGGATGCATATAGACACTTTGTGATGTTAAATAAACACCGCAAATGATTTTGCAGTGTGGAGTCAACATGGCCGAATTATAATAAGAAGAATGTGTTGCTTAAAGAAAGTTAAAAGTTTGTTAAGTTGTAAGATATGAACATTTTAACCATTTTGATATATTTCCCAATTTTCCTACACTCACTAAACAATGATCAGTGGTAACCGTTACTCCCAAGTCATCATCTATAATTTTAAAACAGCTTACCTGTGTTCAGATACATGCTCAGATTTGTCTCTGTGTCTTGTTGAGTTAATGCTCCTTAGCTGATTTTGGCCGTTTAAATAGCCCATTGCGATGAGAACTTTTTTTTTCATGTGCCATCCGACAGTGGGTTGATGACGCCTTTGTGGCATTATTATCTAAAAATCTCTTTGTAATTTTTTCTTTTACTTGATTTAGGTTACTGTTTGCCACAATGGTGATACTTCAGGGAAATGCAAGATGTTTTCTAGGATATTTGATAACATTTTAATAGTGTCTAGAAAAGGTTTTGGATGTCCTGATAGATTATAAGACGTTTCTACAAGTATGTCATTTTCATGATTCCTTCAAACCTTAAGATTAAGTCATGCTGCTGTTTGTCTCTTTGAACATTGTTCTGAATCACATTGCTTCATTTCCCTCCGTCATTATTCACACATCACATCAAAGTCAAATATAAAGGGACAGTCCAAATGCATATACTGCTTATTGATAAGTAAAAAGAAACATAAATGGCTGTATTTAGCACTTTGAGATTTGTTGCATAGATGTAAAGTGCTTTATAAATAACATTTATTATTATTATTATTATTTGATATAACTCATCTTAATTCTCCATCAATTAAAACAACTGTTTCATGTTTGTTGTTAAAAAAAAAACCCTGTCCATGAAATTGTGAAAGATGTAGTTTGAGCTTTTCAGTAATAAAAAAAATGCTAATGTTAGGATCATGAATTCCCCCAGAAACAAAAATCTTCTAATAAAGGATGACAATTTATCCTTATCTCAATAATTAGGTAGCACGTCACCGGATGTTAGGTCCTTTCAGCCACTTTAGAGTCATACATGTTAACCACAGATAACATTTGAGAGATTTATTCAGTATCCCATGACTCCTCTCTTTCCATTGATCATGCAAATGAGCACATTTATAATGTAGAACTGGTATCTTATTAGAGTCCAAATTTTGGAACTAAGTCGCTTCATACGATATTTAAAAATTAAAAAGGAAGAGTGGTTGACCCTAATTTACACAAAATGAGGAAAAAAAATAGAAATGGAGTTTTCATATACAGAATATAAAACCACAAAATGTTTCTGTGAATCTGAGTGTGAAGTCCATAAGCTAAAACATGCAAGTTATTGGGACAGAGTCCAAGAAATGACTATTATCTATTAGTAGGCAGAGTTTGCATGCCGTGGAAACATGGCTAGTTAAACTGAGTGCATTTAAATAACAAGTGCAAAGATTATCAGTAAATTCAGGGCTCACTTATTCTTAAAAGTTTTTAAATATGATAAAGTAATGACATGAAGCATGAATAAAATTTTTTTATTGCGTATAAATACATAAACAGGTAGAAGAAGAGATGGCTCACACAAGTTTACTTCTTCAAGTTTTAGAGGGATAGAAATTCAAATGTTCTCTGTGGTTAAAATGATATTATGTCATTGGGGGAATCAGAAGAGAAATATGCTGATGACAGATATGCTGATGAAGAACAGGGTATAGGTCTGGAAAGTTGCAAACAGACACTGGGGATTTCAGCAACTTGAAAGCTTAAGTTAAAGGTGCCATATGTAAGAATTATGTATCATCTTTATTTAAAGTTGTTGCAAGACATTAAAAGACATTAA
>JAPMNP010655644.1:0-10330 GCA_029874935.1 Atherina boyeri | reverse complement strand
GAGGTGCGCGTCAAGCCTCTGCGGACCTACGCAGAGGCTACGGCGGTTACGGCGTACCCTACGCGAGGGACACGACTCAGAAGTATAAACCAGCCTTAACAGACACAAATTCAGTCTTATTTACTTTTTGTGATGTCTTAAATTTGAACATTTCTAAACCTGCATCCGACTTTTTTATTTTGTTCCGATCAAAAAGAGTTTTATACATTTTTGAATGTTTATTTTAAGGCTGGGCATTTTAATGCGTTATTTAAAAGTTTGTTTCTTACCGACTCTGAATACTCAAACAGATAAACCACAATCACAGGAGGGAAGGGGCTACTGGCCTGGGGTGCCCGTCATCACGCTTCTCAGCCATTAATAGCAGCCACGCTCACATGAACAGGTGTTGTGTAGACATTTCCTCATCCAGTGCCATCGAATCTCTGCTCTGTCCACATGCAGAAAGAGACACTTCTCTCACTGAAAACTAGTTCCCAACACACTGCTATCATTTCACAGAGTTTAGAGGAGGAAAAAGCCCCAAAAGTCACTTTACATTTTTTCTTTTCATTTTAAGGTTTTAAGTTTTAAAAAGTCATTAAAAAATGGACTTTTCTCCCCAATCTAGAAGTGTTGAAATAGTAATACTGCTTTTTGTCTGATCCAGCAGGGACACTCACTGATTGTTCAAATTCACCTTCAGATATTGTTCCTACAGTGTTTAGAAGGAAGACAGCTTGACACAGTGTTGAAAAAAAGTTTACCTTTTAATTAAGCAATCCTGAAATTTTCATTCTTTTCTGTCACATAAATTTGATTTTATTACATAGATATTTAAGCTGAGAATGAAAAATATTTTTACTGCTGTGTTGTTATGGGAGTACTGCTGTAAAAAACAGCTTAATATTTCAAAGTGTTTATTGCAAACACTTACGTTTATCATATTGCAGTATTTTTAATAAAAAGCTCACAATACACTACTTTTGAATTTGATATATAATTTTGCATACAACAAAGAGATTTATCGTGATTAATTGCAGAAAATAATTAAATTAATAGTGATTCCAATTTTCAATCATTGCCCAGCGCTGTCTTTTTCTTATATAGTTTCATTCTATATTTCTGGTCTTCATAAGCTAGGAACTACTGTTACAGAGGGTTTGCTTTTTCTTTCATGACAGCATAAGTGATGCTTTGTCAGTCTCAAAGGGTGAGGCCTCCATCACCGCCTGCTATGGCGACAGTACTTATTCTCTCCCTCACGTTTCCCTATTATCCATGCGTCTTTGATGTCTATAGAGCAAAGTTGGGGCTGTAATTCTGGGTCGGATTTCTTTTCTCAGCCTCCTGTGTTCAACGGGGGCACCTGAATTATTCTCAGGTAAACCCACTGATTAAGGATTTAATTTAGACCTGGAAAAGGTGCACGCGCCAAGATCTTACAGGCCACATTGTCGTGTTGACAACACCAGTAATGAATGAGTTTTGCCTAAGGCAGAGATCTCTCACTTTGCTCCTTTTTCACACACGGTGTGACAAGAAATGGAAGGAAATTACAGTCTGTTCTGGTTATTGACATTTGTGCAAATTCCCTCTGTTGCAGCAGTCTTCTACTGAGCCGCCAAAGGTTAATTTATCTTTTTCCTTTGTCCAAAGAAAACATGTATTTTTGCGCCAAGTTTCTCTTGTGTTTGCTTTTACAAAAACAGTTTCAAATCTGTACACAGAGGAGCCAACACAGGCCAGAGGTGGGGGTTAAAGACTGTGATATTCTAATGCATTTTTGCAAATGCTTGGAAACTTGGAGGCGAGTGCATACAGTGAGTCTGGGTCAGTGGCAACTTCTGCAGACAGCAAAAGTGCCAGTATTTTACTCTGAGGGATTTTTTAAGAGAGTGATTTTCCAAAACAATGATGCTCTTCGGTTCTGCTAGAAAAAAAGAAAAAAAAAAGCAGCTATTGCCATCCCTCAGTTCAGATGGTTTTACTTCCAGCTGCATTGATTTCTCCTGTAGCTGCAGGTCAGCGAGAGGAAATTGAATTGGAAATTGTAGAAACACTCTATTATTTCATTTTCTGGCATTTATATATTTTTCTCTCTCCCCTTTGTATTTTCGGAAGTCAACACTGAAACTAAAGGGCAGTTGTTGTGAAGACAGCTGAATGACGGCTCTGACTTTGGCTTCTCTAATAACACTGTCTTCAAAAGCAGAAGGTTACATTCACCCCTGTGGTTTCAGCCCACATTGGTTTACATTTATGAGATCTCTTTTTCCATGTCTCTGCTATCTGCCCCCCCTCTGTGCAGATGAGGTTAGCTATACTTTTACAAGGAGAACATCGGGTCAAATTTTGTTGGATTGCTCGCAGGGATTGGGGGTTGGGGTGAGATATTAGAGCAATATGTAAGTGAAAGTAATTTTGGGGGATTCTGGGAAGAAAGAGGTGCTCAGCATTGGTGTGACACAGTATTGTTAATGTATTAATTTCACTCAAGCTTTCACTTATAGCTGGGTGGGTTGTGGCAGTGGAAACCCTGCTTATCACCATCTTTCAGTGAAGTCAACCCTTTTATGAGCCATTTCAATTTTCCCATGATAGCTCCAGTCTGCATTGAAGGGACTGGGGCAACACTTTGAATGATTGAAATAAAGTACTGGGAGATAGAAGAAATCTCAATTAGAAATGTGTCAACAGCAATCTACAAGAAGGAAATTGACTTCTTGGGAATCATCGTTGATGTTTAGAATGAGTGCTTATATAATCATCACCTCTGAAGCTGAGATGTTAAGTTTAGTTTACAACAGTACCTTCATGGATTTATTTTATGTTCAGCTGCAGATGTCCATAAAACATATTTCCCAATAGGGCACAAATATAAAAAAAAATCACACCAAGTTTATATTTGAAAAAGTCTCTTTCACATGAGATAGTTGAAATGTCACAGAAGAAAAAGTGGAAATTAATGGTTGAATGCCATGGTCCTGGTACTGCGCAGAGATGTCAAAAAAAGAGAGAAAGAAAAGAATTGTCGACTGAATTAAGCAGTCGTAAATGTTAGCAGCAGCATCTGGGTTTTTCTGCTGTTAATACTGCTGCTCTAGCGTTTAAAAGTAGGAAAACCTAACATTATTATCCAGCAATGAAAAGAAAAAAAAACATCTCATATTCAAAGTAAGCCTTAGTCAGTCTCACCAACCACTGTTAAATGCAAGGTCAGTATTTACTGACGTATACTGTCTTTCATCGTGCAAATCACAAATCACAAATATGCAAACCATTCAGACACACACTGTCAATTATTATCATAATATTAAAGGATATGCATTTTCAGACTAGTGATTGAAAGCAATTCTGTCCGAGATTCAATCAGACATTCCAGATGTAGTCATATAATTATGTTTATTCTCTATAGAAATATGCAAGTTTGAAAATTGTTGTGTGTGTGTGTGTGTGTGTGTGTGTGTGTGTGTTTCTAACATGTTTTCAGATTGATTTGGCACATAGTCCCTCACACTTTCCCATGGGCAGCTAGTTTAACCAGAAAAGCATTTAATAAATTATAGTGATGTTGTGTGTGTCAGAGAAATGCATGTTCAGTGTTGAATACGTCAGAAATATTTACAGTTTCTGGCCTCAGATATTTATGTTAATGTTTAGGCAAATTAGGAATTATGGGGAAAAATGTAACAAAACTCTCCGATGGATATTAAAAGTGTTTTTTTTGTTTTTTTTTTTAAATAAGACAATATGCAGAGTACAGACCTAAGGGCCACTGCCCTGACAACTGTTTCCCCTTTAACTACTGTACTGAATATATTCATTCAGTTGTCTTTTACAGGATTTTAATTAGGGTTTCTCTCTTTGGCCATTCGGATCATGGTGTGCTGAACTCAGTATCGTAGCAACAGTAACCATGGGAATAAAAACCTGTGGAGAGGTCAACATGATGGCCCCCACTTGGCCTCTTTGTATGAAGACACACATCGATTTGTTCAATTCTAGAACCATCTTTGCAACATCCACTTACACAAACAAACAGGAACACGCCTTCATTCTTTTTTATTTACTCTGAGGCAATATCTATCTGAGGGGAGAAAAAATGCGTCTCTTCTGTTGCACATCACAGATCTGAATACAGATCATATCAGGTCATGGTGAGATCAGCCGCAATTTTTTCTTTCTCAACTTTTCACACTCCTCTCTGTTGCCATGCGTCCATCTCCTCCTGCGTGCCTTTATTCCCTCCTGTGTGAGGATCGGCTTCAATCTTCATGGGACAAATCATCCAGGGACCCCTTAATTGGCAAGTGTGTACAATAACTAATCAGAGGCAAAGCAGCTGCCCTTAAAATGATGAATTAAATCAACTAATTTTAGATAATCCTTCAATGTATTGGACCATGCTGACAGCAATTATTGATATTTGAAGTGCATACACTCCCTGTCTTTGACTTTTGACAGCCATTTCACTAAGCAACCAAAACACCCCACCCCAGCAAAGGTGGTGTGATTGATAAAGCACTGATGGAGCAGTAAGAAGATTAAAATATACTAGCTATACAAGACTGTGCAGCTTGACAAGCATGCCATGTCATAACTACATCCAGAAAATGACGCAGAGTGACATTACCTTGAGCATGAGCAACACTTACCAGACTAGATATATAACACAAGCTGATAGATGATTCGAAAGGACATGTTTTATGTTTAGTAGGTCTTTGCTCATACAAGTCCATGTCTTTTAAGAGGTTTACCAGTTTAAACTCTGTTCTAGTGTTGATACCTAACCTTTCCCCCCCCTAAAGCTCCTTAATGTGTTCTGTCAACATGGTTGTCTCCTGCAGATTAACACTGTCAGACAGTTGTAGAGTGAAGAGGATGACATGTCGTTTTCTCTGCAATGAAAGAAACTTTTGAGAAATCAGCTTGACATGATCCATCAGTATTCTGAAACCTTAAAATGTAGCCAAATGTCTGAAGTTGAAAATGGATAAATAAATAAATGAAGACTTGCCAGTGTTTCTCTACCCTTACGTCATTTCTACAGCGTGATTAAGGAGCTATGGGAGTGAATGAAGAGGAAGAGTGCTTCATTGATTACGACCTGTGCTAGACTGGTTCCTAGGGATCGACAGCCTTTAAGTTCCATCCTGAAATATCAGGGAAATATGTTGAAGGAGCAATTTGAGCATTTCTAATATTTCTCTTTTTTTCTTCTTTTTACTGCAATAGATTTGCTAGAGAAATAACTCACCACATTAAAACTTTTTTTTCTTGTTTGTTTGTTTTTCTTTTTTGTGAATTCATGTATTCTTCAAGCACATAGAGGTTACTTTGTCCCTAATGGATGTACAGTATCTCCAAACGTGCAGTGCACCATGTTCATTTTGTGTTGGAAAACTGAATTGTATGAAACTGATTTAGAGAATCAAATTGATAAATGGTTAAATCTACATACAGTAGATGTAAAAATAAAGCTAATATAATTGTGAAGCTTGCTAGTTAGCTGTAACTCAAGGACAACAATATTTTCCAGAATGCGTGGGAATTTTTTTTCTATTTGTGTTGGGTACACTGTCAACATTTATCTTTCCTCTGAAGCTGGAGCCATTCATTGGTGCCTCTTCATTATAGTTTAGCATAAAACTCAGAAGATCAGCAGATTACCTGAACGTGGATAAAGAGAACACAACTGACCAAATTAAAGAGCAATTTTATCCTTGGTTACTTAATAATTGAGAAATAATATCTAGCATTATATTATATGAGTGACAAATGTTTGTAAATGTGAACTTTCAGTATTTGATGTTAATACTAAAGAGTTGCAACTTAATACTTGCAACATAGCCATGCACACTTTAGTTATGCTGTGCTAGATGATAGTGAACTGATGAACATTGATTTAGCCAATGAGAAAAAGGCCTTTAGTTCCTTAGAAGAATCCCTCGGGTCCTTGATACCTAGATTATTATACACTTTGTTCTTAGTGTAATCTTTGTATATTAACCACCAGGGGGGGGGAACTGTACTCCTAACTTTCCTCCATTTGTACACATTCTGTCTGAATGTGGACTGGAGGAGCCCAAACTCTGTCGAGATTGTTTTATAACATTTTTCAGTCTGATAAGGATCGATAACTCCTTTTCTGAGATTTTCAGAAATGTCTTTGTGCCAGCATGAGTTATTAAAGTCCAGTTTTTGAAAGATCCCTTTTCTTTAAAAAAAAAAAAAAAAAAAGCACACATCATATTGGTAGAAAAATACCTTATTCATTTTTTTCAGGGATTGATAAACTTTTTAAGCATGCTATCGCTTTGTATGCTTGTCACTTAAAAAATAAATATATAAAAAGTTTAATATCTGTTATCAGTTTGTGTGGTCAGTCAGGGAAGGAGCACTGTCACTCCAGGCGACTGGATAAAGAGCGTTAAAGATCCACAGGAGCTTCCTAGCAGACAGGGAGCTGCTGTCGCCTTCTCCCCTCCATGCATTTTTCATCACATACTCCCTTTTTATACTATTTAGCTTTTCCCTCCCCTCTAAACTTCCATGTGGTGCGTGCTGACATGGCATTTCTCTTCCTTGAACACAGAGCCCTCTGGTACTCAGTGTACTAGAGTAGGAGCACGTTCGTGTGCCAGTGTGAGTTTGTGCACATACATACAAGTGAATATTGGGGGCGCTACTCTCGCTCATTCACCCTCTTCTCCCCCCTTCTCACATGGTCACTTCACACTGAATATAATCCCACAGTCCCACAGGCAAGCGGGAAAATGGAGGGAGACAGCTCGTACGGAAAGTCCATTTAGTCAGCTGCCAGCACCCATACTACAAAATAGTTGAGACTCCACGCACAGATAGGATCATCTTAAATTATTCTGAGCTGAAATTTAAATTTAATTTTGTTTTGGCCCAAAGCAACGGGCAAAACTGCCTGGGTGAGATCAGTAAAGGTCAGGGAGAATTAAAATGCTTACTGTTAGGTTTGTCAGTGAGAGAAAGTGAGAGCTAAGAAGAGATAGAGGGCTGGAGGAAAAGGCCATCTGCCTGATAGTTTGTCTGAGTCTGAATGAAGAAAAAGTCACTCTTTTTGCAGCGTAATGCCATTAGGTACAAGCTTGACAGGTTGGAATTTCTGCACTATCTATCATATTTCAATTTTTTGATAAGACTTTCTGCATCTAAAATCAAAAGGTGAGGTTGTTTTACAGTTCAATGGTTTAATCAACACAGTGAAGACTTTGAAATACATATTTATGCATGAGAGCACTTGGAATAATGCACGTTGTCAATAAATGGATCTGATAAATCTAATGCATGTTGCTCTTACAGGATTTTTTATTATAATATCCCTTAAATAGTCGCCACACGCTCAACGCCTTGTTTCTTGAGTGGCAGTAATGACTTCAAGGGAGTCGTCTAGTGAGGTCATCTCTTTCGCTTTTATCCATCGTATTGGACATCTTGCAGCCCAGTTGACAATGTTCGGTTAAAGAAACGCAAAAATGTCAGACACAGTTCCTCCCTTGTCCCTGATTTTCTGCTCTGCTTATAGATGTTTACTTCATTCAATATCAAAGAAATATCCTAGAAATGAAAACAAATGGGCTGTCAGCAAGATTGCTGGTCATTCCTAATATGACTGTGTGCAAAACAGAGAACATTGCAAGGTCCTATTTTTCCCATAGAGTCACTCATGTCTATATTTTTGAAAGCGTGTCTGTACATCTTTTTACAATAAAAGAAATAGGACACAAAATGCTTACTTAAGCAGTGTCAGTGAGCTTTCCCACCCCTCACGACTGTCTTTATTTCTGGTTTATTGAATTATGCACAGGCCAAAGAAAGTTCATTTTGTTTAATTTAATGGTAGCACGTCTCATGACATTTCACAGAGCCAGAGTGCAATGCACTTATCCAAGCAAAACGGAGGAAATAAAAATAGAAGGGGAAAGCAGTGACATTGTTATGTTGACAATTGTTGCACGTTATATTTCATTGCAGTGAATTACTCTGACAAATGTGCTGCAAGAGATCAACCCACTTCTAAGACATGTGAAGCTGTTTTGCTTGATACCCTGTAACACTGATGTCGACTGCAAACTTTGCAAACTTTTCTTCTCATGCCGATAATGAAAGACATGACTTGCATGACTATTTTCAGCAGCAAGGCAACCAGAATATACGTTATCGTTGATGGCACTGCATACCTTCAGTCAGCGTTCACATTTATTTTCATCACTAGTGAAATACAATACAAGATATGTAGTGGAGACCCGCAGCAGTTCATTAGTATCCTTGTGCAGAGCTCTGTGGAAATATACAATATAAGATGATGTGATTATTCAGACAAGCAGGGATAACAAAAATGAGAAAAGAGTGTAAGGCAGTCTCATACATATGCTTGCCGTAGGCCCCTAAAACACTATGGCTGTCCCGGATTATGAAAAGCTTTCAGTACAATCACATCCTCTGAAAAGGTGCTGATTGACCTTCTAGCCTAATTAAAGTGCGCCATCACCAAAAGAGAGCAGATTAGACAGCTTGGCTGTCAGTGTGACTGACAGGGTTAGGCTCTCCCCCTGCAGTCACATCAGCACTACAGAGACCGTGCATACAAAAAGCTCATGGCAGAAAAAGTGTAGAAGCTCTAAGTTTATCATCTTGCCTCCTATCAAAAACCAGGTCCAACTAATAATATGAAAATGAATAAATATACAAGTATACCACTGACATGCTTTAGGGCTTATGTATTTATTTTTGCATTTGCAGCTTTACCTCATACATCATCCCCCCCCCCACCCCCCCACCCCCCACTATCTCATAACTGTTAACACTGCATGTTTTTTAGAGTAAGGAAATACTCTGCACTGAGCTGGAGTTTCTGCAAACCAAAGCTGCCGGTTGATGTCATATACATATAGAGCAAATCTGAATCCGCTTTCAACAAGGTCTAGCCAGGTGAGTGCTCGAGTGCACCCTATATTCCCCCATGGCTCTCACACTTCTGGCTGGGGTAAAGCTGACATGCAGGGTGGCCTGTAAGCCTCTTTTGTCCATGTGCAGCAGAGTCATCTGCCAGCTCAGTTGCTCTTGCAGACAAAGCTTCGGAGAGATAGCCAGTATTCTGGTACATCCTCACTCTCTGCTGAGCTGGAGCTGGGCATGGCACCCTGCTCTGTACCTCCTAAGCTTCCTCCCATTCATTTTGTTCTCTTTTGCAGATTTTTTTCTCTAAAAACACATTTTATGTTGTTCTGTATTTGTTTTTACTATGGTAATTTAGCGACACTATTACTGTAGACGTTATCTCTCTGCATCAGTAGTACAGTCTCACACTAGAATATGAAATGAGTTAATTGGTTCACAGCACAAAATATTTTGATAAAAAAGTTTTAAAAAAAATGCAAAAACTGTTAAATTACTTCACTTTCTGAACTAAAATAAAACAATACTGTGCTTTGTATCATGTGAAACTGGGGCGTACGCTCAGAATGGCACAATTACACGTTTTTAGGCTCCAAAACATTTTTTTTTTCTTTCTTTGCAAATTTTAACATGCTTAGGTTGTTCATTATACGGTACTCTTACAAAGACATTTTGCACAATCACATTTTAAAAACATTCACTAGGAGTTACGATGGGATGGATGGTGCCATTACAGCAGACTGTCAAACAAAAAAACTAAGTTTGAATCCCAGCTTTTCATTTTCTACTTTACTGTCAGTAGCAGTCGGTTAGGCTAATATATATTATGAAATGCATGCTCACAGGATTGCATCATTTCACCTGAACCTTTCCCAGCAAAGGAAAAAACAACCTGCAAAGAAAACTTTTACAATTTGTGCACCTTTACTGTACAAGAAGGTTTCGGACACGTGGATAAATATGTTTCTGTTTTCTTGTGAGATTGAGTTGCATTACGTCATATTTTACTATAGACAACAGTTTATTGCAGATTTTATTTTTTATTTATCTTTTAAATCACCTTTATTATTTCTTTACAAAATACATAAACAGTTCATTTAATCATATGCTGAGCATTACATTAACAAATGGATAATACAGAAGTGACAACAAAAAAAAATACATAGAGATAAAGTACAAAAAAATAAATGAATAAATAAATAAAAATACATCAGGGGATACGGCAATGAGCGTTACACTGAAGTAAAGATATTATGGGAGCACAGATTTATAGTTTTGATAGCTTTCTTGTTATTAGCAGAGGAAGTTGATTTGAAATATATCTCGAGTTCTTTCATAGAAACACAAAAAATAGGTTTTACTTTGGCAAATTTACATTTGTGGATATAAAATTTCGCAAGAATTAAAATGAGATTAA